>DWEC01000894.1:0-14890 GCA_018245735.1 Microceris miodesmiata
GCGGGAGCTGCCGGCGCGGGCGGCGTAAGGTAGCTGGGGTAACCTGATGGCGGGTGGCTAAGGAAACCTGAAGATGTACAAACCATTTAAACTTTTTGCCTAAGTTACAGTACTAGATTGATAAAGCATGAGTAGACAGCGTGACAGAAGTCACGCTGCGCTGTCCCCTATAGTAACGATAAAATATCAACCTGGTAGAGCAGTAAGCAACGGTGGTGCCAGCCATGGGTCCACGGGCAGCCCCAGGCCGGATAGTCGCGGCACCGGAGCGCAGCCGTACTCCGACAGCCCGAGTCGCGCCGCCTCCATCTTCTCCTGGCGCCGCCATTTAGCGCGCCGATTTTGAAACCACACCTGGAAAGACGAAAACTGTCGTAAGTAAAACTCTATAATATCATTTTTTAAAATATAATACAAAATGGTTCATCATCAGCCTATTTTAATCTGCTACTTAACATAGACATTCTCAATGGGTTTTTGTCCATAATCCCACGCTAAGCTTGTGGGTTGCGTAGCGCTAAGCACAGATTCCCGAAAGGCCTATTCAGCTGCTGCCCGTTAACGACCAGGGAAAATAGCAGCTCCCTAAACAGGCTTCGCTATAGCATAATCAGCCGGGAGCTAAAGAGCACCTCATTTACTGTGGTACAGCGTGCCCCGCGGGCAGGTGAGTTTGGACCTAACTTAAAACCTTGCAGGACTAGTACTTAAAGAATTAACAATCCTCCATCATCCTAATTCCTCGATAGTTACCTAACGGCCACTACACAAATTCACTTCGAACTCTACTAATGAGGTCTTAAGTTGTTAAGTTGTAAACGAAACTAGATCAGATGCAGGTGTAATCTAACTGGAATAAATTGGAATATCTTCTGCCTTTCCATTTATTGGCCCCAGATTGCTGCGCGTTCACGTAGAAAGGGTATAGAAAATACGAAATTATACAATCCTAACTGTCACTACAAGTAATTCAAGATGTTGAAAGTTTACCAAATCTTCCTAACACGTTCCTAGCACGTTCAAGGTAATTACAAACTTCCTAAAAATGCGACATTAGGTACCTCTGCTGAGTGAGCGTAAGATAAATAAAATATGCGCTATAGAATGTCATAAGTAAACCAAAACATGAGCCGAGCTGAGCTCATTATGGGTGTCGCAATCGAAAACATGGCATAAAACGAAGCGCCCGCCACAAGTTACAAGCGGCGACGACGCTGGTTGGCGGCGAACACCCGACAATTTGCAGACAATGGTCGTTACACGAATTAACAAAACGAAACACGGCCTGGCACTGGGTCGGCTGTAATTGATGCGTCGCCATTTATTATAGCATCGAACTTTACAGCCCTCCACCTCGTAAACCCATAAAGGTTGGACGATAAATCAGCTCTAGAACACGTCACTAAACAGTTTGTGAGGCCAGACATAACAAAAGAAAACTAACTTTGAATACTGTAAAGCAAGAAACGCGAGCTCAATCACATAAATGTACCATCATTGTGGCATCCACCCTACTGGACTCCTCAGCTATCGAAGCTCAACCTTGCACAGACGAGATAACGTTTATTTCAATTCGGTGGTTCCCGGCGTATAGCATGAATATGGTGTCAAATTGTAGTGTGAAATGATATATTCAGGGGGAACGGAATAAAAATACGCGGTGATCGCGTGATGTCTTCGATTTCGGCTCAGGAGGCAGCCGGTTAGCGGCATGCGACGTTTGATGGCTTTCCCGTCAAACGTATTAAATTTGTTTAACTTTGGACAGATATATGGGCTGCATGGAACAAGGCTCCAAACAAGCCCAACAATCGATTGTGACTATGCATGGCTAACCTATTATACCATCGAATGGCGGGTTAGTTAATAAGGTAACTGGCTCGCGTTTCGTCAGTTTTAAATGTATGCGCTGTTATGATTCCCAATAAGAAATTGCCGACATTGGTAATTTTTCTGGTGAGAATATTAAACAGGTAAATGTCCTCTATATGAACCTTCTAAAATATTACGTGCCTCTCTTTATAAACGCATCATCTCTCAACCATGCGGTTAAGTCACAGTGAGACGTTATCATCTCATTTCCAAAAGGGAGCCAAGGTTGAAATTGAACGGTAATTGTAAGCGATAGTAGGCAGTAACGCGGTAGGCCGCGACTACGGCGCACGAACAGCGCGACTCATTGACAGCTACAAATGTCCGGAGACACTGGCGAACAGCGGGCAGGCGCGCACGCGAGCGGCGGTGTCGGCCGGTGCCGGCGCGGCACACTCCTCGCAGCGCTGCACTTTTAACGTTTCTTTGATCTACTATTAGGATGAAGTGTCTGCTTCTATGCAACTAGTAAGATAAGCTTCTCACTAGTAAGATAAGATAACTTCTAAATTTCGTTGTTGATTCTTTGTTGAGTCGTTACAGACCTCAAAACGCACCAAATTTACATAGCGATAGTGATGAGAATTGATTTACTGCAATATTATCGATAAAAATCGATATGAATGTTATAGTTACGTTATTATAGGTGGTAGCTATATACAAGAGCATTGTATTTATAATTTTGGGATAAAATAAAATATTTTTTTATTTAGAACATATATAATCGAAACAGTTTTGTTCATTTTGACCTGGCTTAGCACATTAGGACCTAACCCTGGATATATTATAAGTTTAGTAACGCATTTGTATACACGTGCTCTGGTTTTCATTGTGGTTGCGACACTAAAATAGGCCTAACTGCTCCCGCTTTTCGCACTATTTGAGGTCAAATCGGCCTGAACCCGGATCCTAGTAAAATAAGTTATCCTCGGGCCGTTTGATGCTCATTTTGACCTTAAATATTGTTTTATACCAACATATCTAGGCTTCAAAGACATACGGAAAACTCTAGTCGTCTTTGTAGTATGTCATAAAGATTGAACAAAGACAGCTCCTGCAGCTTTTGCCTTTTAAAGTGTACTTGGGGCAGTTTCCACCTTAGGCCGCATCGAACATGTTAAATAAGAAAACGCGTAAAGAGCGCGCCGGCCCCACCGCTCGCTGGCGCACGAAACGCTTACGTGTCGCTTAACAGTTTTGCTTCACACGACATCCTACTTTCACTTTCGACTTAGTTAAGGATCTAAATAAATTCCGACTAGTTATAACATGTTCATTTATTAAATAATTAGGCGATGGCGGCCGTCCCACTCGATACTGGTGAACTTTATCTGATTTACTGTTTCGTAACGAAGTGGGAAGGGAGCCGGTCCATGCAGCGCTATCAAAGAAATGTTACATTAATTGAATTTGAGTCTCGCTTGTACTTACTTTTCTTAATATTTTAAAAATACCACTTAACAAAAAAATATTTGTGACTAAATAGTTCGATTATATTAATTCATTCAAATGTACCATAGCCGTAAAAAATATTATAAACCCACTAAAATGTGGCACGTATGAGTAAATTTCGAGTAAATTACAAATAACTTATTTTCGCAATAACTTATTTTAATCAATAATAAAAGTAATTTAGAATATGAAAATTGAATAAACACTAAATCATTTAAGTATCCAAGCACACAAAGAGTTGTCGACTGGAACGCAGGATGGGGTGTAGGGGCCGACTTGTTACGTGCGTTACTTGCGAATCAATGAATAATAAAACAAACGCAATAACTGGAGCACGCCCGCGCCAACTGTCGCGCCAAAAAACAAATGTCAAAACAGTAACAATGACGGTCAACTTTGACAGATGTCAATGTGCGCCCGCTCGCAACGGCTCACGGGGCGCGGGCAGCGGGTGGAGCGGCGACGTCACGCAGCAAACGGAAGCTGAAAACACTCCTTTCAGGGAAATAAAAAAGTCGTGTTTTGGAATATAAATTTTTAAACAACTAATAGAAAATTATACATATACATATGTGCTTAAATTAAATATCAATAAGGAATTTATTAACACGTTCACGCCTCAACGCGCTTCATTTTCTATACTAACACAAGCAAGGGCATTTTATAGTGTCACGGGAGACGAAATTTTTGCTTCTTACTGTCATATCATGAGGTAAAATAATTGATTCAACAAAAGTGAGTCCTACCCAGACATAGTCAGATATTATACGTGTTAGCACGCACACAACGGCCGCAGACGTCGTTATTTCATACATTTCGTTGAGTAGTGTTCGTTAGAGTATTTGTTTTACGTATTATATTCATTTGTTTTGTAAAAATAAATAGTTTAGGGGTTGTTGGTTGAATAAATAATACACTTTTAGTCTAAAGTTATGTTTTGAACAAGATTACATCATACTGAAACGTAAACTAATATTTTCGTAGATGGCATCTAAGGATCCATATGAAGAGGAACAAAAACGACTTCAAGCATTATTTGACGAAGCTTCGACGCCTGAATCTAGTCAAGATCGTTATGCTGACGACGATGGGCAATTATGGTGATAACTCATCAATTTGTATTCAATCTGAGGGACATCTTAAAAATGATGATAATATACATCTTTCTGACAAACCTACGAGTCACGTACAACTTGTTGACTGTGATTTGAAGTTTTTCTAATAACAAATATTGCGGTAATTAACTGTTTGTTTTTATTTTGCACAAATCAACATTACCGTCCTATGGCGTTCTGTCACATCACACCATACGTTTACCTTTGAGACGTGACATAACGCCTCTAGGCAATGTATGAAATTTTGTAGTGTCACAGCACGATCAATCAGTGACGTCATAGTGTCCGTGAACGTGTTAAGCAGTTGTAACATAGTTTTTCTTAGATTTTGTGCCAACAACTAGTGAGCATGACAAGTATTGTTTGCGTATATTAAACAGCCGCTATTGTAAACGTCGCTCTATAGGAGCGGAGGGCGCAGCCTTCGGCCCACGCGGCGGGCGACCGCAGGAGAGAGCGATGAAGTTATTGCGCGGATTTGCACTAATCGACTGACTAATTGACATCGTTGCCACATGTGTCGGACGACCGATAGCGCCTGGAGGGTAGCAAATCTAATTTCACTGTTATTTTTTAAACGATTCTTAGTTATGGTACATTGAGAGCAATTCCAAGATTAATTTGTTTTCAGCTGCATAACTTTCGATTACTTTCCCCGACGGACTGAGTAAACATCAAATAATTGATTTTATTTGAATTCTGACACGTATAACATCAATGGATTCAATATTGTCGTAGCTTTCTGTAGCATTTTTTTAAAAAATTTGAATATCTTTTCAAAACAGTACTTCAATTAAATAATGGCAAAGACGACAATGTCCGAGGACCATGCGATACAAACCCCGTGCGAACACTGTCTACGTTTGTTATCATTCGCTAAACGTTTGCTTGTAGGTACCCACACTAATTTCATTGCCTGTCACGAGGGAGACCAGAATAGTTGAGCGTCAGGTCGTATGTCTGAGTGTGATCTGAATGAAGTAAGAGTAAAATCTGGGAACTATATAATCGGTGGACGAAGTCAATGTCCTGTCGGCTCTCCGTACTCAATTATCTCGCAAGTGTGATCTCAGGGATAGTAGGTTAAGGACGCTATATTCACCAATACATATTTTCTCACGCCCGCCCCCGCCGCGGAAACTCCAAGATTTCGCGTGCATTTCATAGCTATTCACCCAGTCACATATTTACATGACAGCTCGCTCCTCCGGGTTATTAAATCGGAAACGTTGGAAAATAGGCGACAGGAGTAGACGGAGGGACGCGGCGGGGCGAGGCGCGGGGAAGACACTGACACTTCCGCGGGTGACGACGTCTCTACGGAACCAATAACACCAAATGGATCAAAATATGCGGCGCTGTCGGAGCGCTGAATGTGGAGGTGGTCGGTATCGAGAGTCTTGTGAGTGAGGAGTGTGTCGCGCCACGGACTGGCGCTACTGTTACAAACACATAGGAGTGGTAATATACATATTGTCGAAAACAATCGTTCTCAGTACGATGCATAGGATGTAGTATAAACACTCTTTATTCTACACCGCATAACAAGGAAATATGCAATACAACAGAAACGAATAAGGAAGACGAAGAAGAATAGGCTTTATTGCCGCTAAAAGTGCGATCTCTTCTAAGCCACCTTAATGTAGGGTGCTTATTGAGAGAAGAGATAAAAGAAATGGGTGGGGTATGCAAAATTGTCACTAATAAATTCCTAAAAATCATATTTATGGAAACCATGTAAGGAGTTCCATCCAAAAAAACAGCCAGAACGGAATAAGATTTCTTATACAAATTACATAAATAGGTCGCAGTTTGCAAAGGGAGGTTTAAGTTGAAACGAAGAAATCGGTTACCACGATGTAAGAAGTTATATTTTCTTTTCAGTTAAGTGGAGATGTGGGACAGATCAGCCAAAAATATGGGAATCTTCGAACACATCCAACGACAGCAGACATTTACAAGTACCAGCTAGCCTCGCTCAGTTGTAACCGTGTGAATAATTAACGAGTAGTTGCTGCCGCTAGTCGGCTAGCCGGCCACCCCGCTCGTCACACGTCGGCAACCACGAAGTGATATAGTCCTTAACACTGATACATATGAATTAATACCCTATCAATTGTGTACTTAAAATTGTCAAACACGGGTAGGCGGGTACACGTTCTAACTACCTGCCGGACTTTCGCTGGCAAAATTTAAATGTAAATATTTAATATTTCTTGCGTACTTTTTGAATGACTAATGCTATGTTGTCAAATAAAATGCAGCACATTACAATACATTGTACACCTATGACGAGACTCTCGCTATGTACGTAGGTGCGCAGCTTGCTCGCGGCGGGGCGGACTACCGCTAGCAGAATAACTTAAAGTTTTATATGTTGACGTTGGAACCACGGCGGATGGCACGTGAGGCATCCAGGGAGCGCTTGTCACACAACTGCTCGTATTTACACACGTAGTTACAGAATTTAGCTGTTTAGTGAAATAGAGTACTAACATTTCCAAACTGCTTTTGTCCTATTTTTTATGGATTGCCAAGGCAATTAACCGAATTTCTAAACGTTTTACAGAACAACATGTAGCTAAGAACCAAGGCTTAGGATTCAGCCCTCTACTAATTATTTATTTAATTGTTTTAATAATTCTTACATGGAACGAACGATCGAATGAAACGAACGAACGAAGTAGCCCTGGGCGTAGAGCGAGGTTGCGGCGACGTTCTCAAACATGTGGCTGCTTTTAAGCCATTGCGTACTTCGCATGATTGTGGCATGAGCTTAGTTCAGCGATATTGTTACAACTATAGACTCTCCTTTTCCTACTAGGACCCTTTTATAGTTCCGCTTTTAGACCCGGGACTTCTATCAGAATTAGAGGGTTGAAGCCATAGTCTGCCACGCTGGCCAATTACGGGTCAGCATATTTCACACGCCTTAGACAACATTTCTCTAAACTCTAAGTTGTGTGGTTGTGTTAAAGCGGTGCGCACCATGGATTTAATAAACCCAGGATCCCCGAACGTTACGCTGAATTTCAAACAATTAGACTATCACTGCATATATGTATGTACATGCTCTATATGGTGGAGAACAACGAGCTCACAACAGCCGAAACCGTTTTCTCTAAATAAACCACATGACCGCAGCTGGGACGGGCGGCGGGCGGATATTCTCCGACCGCTGTCACATTCGACAACAGTTCGACAGGGACAAAACGAAGAAACGCAAATGGTAACGAAAACAAAAAGCCATCGACACCGACGCAACGCCGAGCTATCGGCCTCGTCGATGTCATTCGTCGACTGCCGCTTAAAATATTCATTTCTCCATTAATTCTCCTTAAATAAAAACATCATTTTAAATCAAATAATGCGTTTTGCTTCGCATTGATATAACAGAATGTGGTACATTTTTTTAAAATCTATTTTATTTAATATTATATTGCTTATTACAGGAAAAACCCAGAATTGAGTTTTGTGAAGTAAGCAGAGTAGGAAATTAGCACGCAACAGTCACAGGTGCTCAATGACGTCCACGGGGATCTACTGCTGACCTCGAACAAGATTGTAGCAGTAAAACTGTTAGCTTCTTTAATTAGGTGCAAATTATTTGAAAATATTAAAATTAGGCCAGTCGATACACACACTATCATAGCATGTTACAACCTGTTGGACTTAGATCACACCGGAGTATTTTTGCACATAACCCCCGGGCTATATAAGCTATGTCATATTTGAATCTTGTTACAAAAGCATTGCTGCTCCTGAGGACTGAAATGGTCGAGTCCAGTATCCAGAAGGAGCAATGACCGCATCCACCCAACGGAAACACAACAACAACAGCTTCCCTGTAGGCGTAGATGTAAGCATGGGAGACTTCTAGGGGAGGCGCATACATACTCTATGTAGTAGAGCATGTACTTACGTGGTAGAGCTTCTTATAGAAATATAATTTTAATATTTGTACAGTGTACAACGTCAATCCAATTAACGGCGATCCTTAGAACGTAGTAGATCCGTAGAACGAATAAGTAAATTTTAAAATGGGCTAATAATGTAAAATATTTTAGGAGTAGATATAAATTATGTAACCTAGATAGGAGGAAGTTGGACTAAAATATTTGGGAAACAAGTTCCACACCTTATTGTTTTTGGAGGCTTAGTCATAAAAAATTTAAACACATTATATGACTTTCCTTTCTGTCTATTCACATTTAGACTCAGATATACCTGTTATAATTTCGGTAGCTGTAAACATTAATCGGGACCCGATATTCCCGACTGCGTGAACAATGAGACGTTCCGTCGGTTGCGCGCTGCGCGCTGACTTTGTTAAAACCAAGTAGGAACACAAACGCGCCAACATTTCAATTTAGTCACCAATAAAAAAGATATTTTCGCAAAGTGCGGCGAGCAGCCCGCGCGCCGCGCCACATCCCATCTCTCTACTGTGCGATTTACCGACTGGATCGTCGGACCAAGTAAATTCAAAGACGACATTATGTTGTAGAATTTATTATTTTCTCCTTGTGTGTTCATAATAATGAATACTGTATTTTTGATATTATAATTTTTGTAGGTTTAGTCCGCATAGAAACGACAGACGGAAATTCTGTTTTTATTCATTTTTAATATTTTCATTTAAATAGATACATTTGACAACTTGTCATTCAGAGATTCAGGTACGTAGGACTGATTAAAGAAATTATTAATTTAACTAATTTATAAGTAAAATATTTATTGTTTTCAAAGATTTCTCTGATCCTACTATAAATCTGTTCGAGAAACAAAATGTTTAACGGTAACACAAAACAGTACATTTGTTAACGTGTTATTCGCTGTACATAACGGTAAATATTTGTACCTATCACCAGGTTTAACAATCGCACCGACCACACAGAGCGCGCCGCTGTCGCCACTGCGATCATATACGAATGAGTCGTAAAGTCGCAAGTCGCAATCGCAGGCTGCAACGTGCGCGCGGCGCGACCGGGCGCCGCCCCGCCGGTTTTATTACGTCCCTTGTCTGCCCTCTTCCTTTTTTTCTCCCGTAATTGGATGCGTGGCCCAGCCTATATTGAAGGGGTAATTGGAGTTTGTCTCCATAAGCGTATTACGTTTGGATGTTTGAAACGAGCTCTCTCTATTAACTCGGGCACTCTATTATGTTTTGGTTTGTGGGAAATTGGACAAAATTGAAAACTGATAATACTTACTGCCTCGTTGGTCGAGTGACTACGATTGCAGATCTAGAAGTCCTGGATTCGTATCCCGAGTATTATTGGATTTTTCCATCTTAGATTGTCTACTAGAAGTTTCCAATTGTGGCTCGGAGCCTTGATCTGTGCCCGATATATGGCATTAGATCCACCATCTATTCCATGGAGGCACGAAAATGTAAGTGGTGTAACGTGGAAGTGTACTTTACTCTTCAGACTACCCTTTCGGGGATAATAGGCGTAATGATACGTTTGATTTAAATAAATATCACCTTGATATTTGAGTAAATCGTTGCACAGGTAAATTCTGAATCTACGCACAAGATACTTTTGATACTTATTACTGAGGAATGGAAATAAGTCCATCCATCATCAGCCCATTTAAGTTCATTGCTAAGTATGGACCTCCCCTGAGGGATTTTGCCCTAAAATCCCAATACTAGGTTGCGGGTTCAGGAGCGCAAAGCATGGCTTGTTGCAGCAACTATGCCGCTGCCCGTCGACGGCCAGGACATGTAGCCGTCCTTAGGTTGGCTACGTCATAACACGATCAGCCTACCCCCAGAGCTTCGTGTCGTGTATAACAGAATATGCTTTGAGTAGGTGAGATTTACTTGGGCTCCTATGGGGGAGCTATAAGCCTCCTTGTATACTACATATTTAACATTGACCATCGAGTTACTTCATTTGTAACGGTTAAACGTCTTACAATGTAGCCAATCAGTGGACAAAGGAAAGGACAAATTGCCTGCTGACTACACCTGTTTCTAAAATGACCCTTATTTTGGAACTTTTGTCTCCTTTTATAGTAGTAAAGGTCCAGTATATTTATTGCACCTGTAATTAAAAACCAACGTTAGTTTCGTTTCTCAAGCGTTTTAAGTATCAAGGACCAGCAGATCCGTATATATAACGGCAAGCTAGTAATAAAAACTGGGTGTAGGAGGAGAGATGAGCGACAACGTAACAGAAATAACAATATGTGTCAGTTCCAGCGAGTCAACAGCAAGTAGGTAGTGAGGGCGACGAGGACGAGCCGCGCTGCCTCCCGCGCTAGCGCCCATCGATCGCCGATACCTCTTTATTTACTCTACAAACGAAATTGACTCTTGACAGCCCCTCTCTCTCTAACACCCTACACAAACACGGCTTTCTTTCCATTACGTAAGAAACTGAACGGGACGCCAGTACACGGAACTTGCGGGTACGAGCGAGAGCGCGCTACATCGCCATCTTAGATGCAGCCCGTGGACCAAAAGTTAGCCAATAACTCACTTTGCGAACCGTACAACGGCGTAACTGACTGACAAACGTCGAAGCGAATTGAACTTTGTATATTGCCTCATTGAGTTGTGTTTTCTTTAAGGGTGGCGGAGTGAAATTAATAATAACGTTTGTCAGAGGTTAAAGACTCCTTAGGGGAGGGCCTCAGAATAATGACTGCGTGTCCGTGATGGGTCCATTGTGAGCGACTGCTTCTGATGCCCTTTAATATAAAATGCCTAATAGCCCAAATTGCATACCTCGCTTGTTATTAGGGCAGTTCGTGTTTTGGGAGATTGGGGTTTGTAATAAGCATACTTTCAATGAGTTTCAAGTTTGGCTTTGAAGTACGTGACAGGTTAATCATAATATTAACTGGCTTACTGTGGGTAGGTATTGTTTGTGTAGGGTTCGTCTTAACACAAAAATATTACAAATATACTTCCAAAAACTAAATGATTACTGCCATCTCTCTTGTAACAAGTTCCCAATTATTAGTATTTTAATTTTTATTTTAACCGCTGTCAGGTATATAAATCCTTGATTTGACCCCCCATGCACAATGTATTTAAAAATACTTATATATTCTGCTACTATGCGGGGGAACGCTTGTAGAAACTTTTCGAAAACGCTTAAAAAACAATTTGACATGGTCCTCTTTACGAAAAAATACAGAGGCGCAAGCGTGTCTCGAATGTTTGCGTGTGACGAGATCCCGTGTACTTAATTTGACATTCATATTTGTATTGATAGAATTTAGAGGAACTTTCTCTGGATGTGCCACGCAACAGATTCTCAATACTAAAGAACGATTAATTACTTTCGATTTCCGTTAAACGATCCGAAAATTAATAAAGTTATCGCCGGCGGGTAGCGCGCCGCGAGCCCAGACACATCAAACGCCCAAAAACATCAATCACTCAAACTGAATTAATCCACAACCAAATTAACTCTCCACAAACAGGGCACTTCACCCTAAAACGTACGCCGACAATCGATAAACTACTTTATCACGAACGACGAAGGCTCTATATCGAATGAGCAACAATAACAAATCAGTTTTCCGGATTTCAGCTTTAACACAACGTAACACGATTGGGAATCGAATGTGGGAGTCCGTTCATCTCATGATTTCATCCTATCTTCACATCATTTAGTTGCGTATCCGATTTAAAAAGATGTAAGAGCCAATCTGGTAACAAAGAGTTATGTACTTTGCTTGTTTGCGATACAGTTGAATTTCGCGTGCGCCGATTAATTTGGAAGCTTAGCGGTGCTGTTTTTATTTGATTCATTAGCGCGATATTTAAGAGCTATTAGGCGTAAATAAACGCTTTTTTGAGTGTGGAGCGCAGCGCACTGCTCCGGCGGCCATTTGTTACGCCATTACGCGCCCATTTGGGCGTTTCGATACGTTTTTGCAAGACGTCTTCCAGACAAAGAAATATCCACCTGGTACATGTAATATTAATGGTGATTGATTGTCTCATCGACACCGATGTCAGGCATGTGTCGTCGTTCGTATCTGTCAAATATGTTTGCGACATCAGCTCCACACAGTTATAACACAAGAAAGTACACGGCGCCGTATTCATTTGAATTGTTTATTACCCTTAAATACCATAATTGCTCTTACATTATGATATTCAGTAATATATAAAGAATAAAATATTTGTGTTGTGGGCATGTTAAGCGACTGCGGGCCCTCGGATGCCCAAGTTCTTTACACTGCGTATGGGTTCAGATACTCTAGTCACGATGTTGCGTCGAGTTTATCCAATGTAACTCTTGCCACAGTCGCAAGGTATCATGTATACGCCCGGTACGTTTAACGGATCTGTGTCACCTAAAGACACAGATCCGTTACACCTAACTTTCGTGTCAAAAGTATTTTGTAAGAATTATACTCCAAGCCTCAAAATAACCCTCGGTAATCACCTTTCCATTTTCAACAAATGTATGCTTTATTATAGCTTTTTTTGTAACAAATAGATACCGCTGCGGGGCTGCGGACGTCTTAAACATAATAATATAATACCTCTTCTACATTCTACATATATACATAGTATTTACGTATTACTAAGCATTATAACAATCATGGCAGTGCACGGATATAAAGCCTTTCGGTAGCGCTTTTTCCTTCGATTTACTTTACAAATATCACTATTTAAGGCTGTCATATGTAGCATCATTCTAAGTAGCCTATAGCATTTCTACATGAATCTGACTACAACATAGATACGTATTTCTCTAATTCGACCGTCAGTTTCAGCGATTAGCGCGGACAAACAAACAGGAAACTTTCAGGGTCAAATAATTATAATAGCATAATAAAGCTAACGGACATCTCGATGTTATCCACGTAAAAGTGACCTGAACCAGTGCACATTTTCGCAAGTTGGACAAGGGCGCGCCTATAGCGAGCGGCGCGGCGCGCGGACGGCCGCGCACGCGTCTCTGTTTACGCAACACACGGTCGGCTCGTTGAACTGCATTTGAGAGCTATTTAATTGAATAAATTATTGTAGTTTTACAAATACTTCATGTAACTGACGACACCTACATGTATGGAAGTACGTTATGCTTACAGGGGTGTTGGTCAAGTAGTTACTGGAAACGCATATTACGCAGCCTATGATCGGGTATGCAATTTTCACTCAAACCAGGTATAATTGGGTGGTGACTCTACCAGTGTGCATCTAACCTGTATTTGGATGCAGAATAATTTGTAGAACTATGTACCTACATATATAAATGGAAGTGTAGTAGGTACCTACATCAGCTGTCTGATTGCCTTAATACAAGATCTAGCTGGACTCGAGCTAAATGGGGGTCTGTGAGTAGTCTCGACATGTTGTGTTATTGTTAGGTACACGCATACCAAACATCTTAATCGATACCCATGTAATCATATGGTCATCAATTCAAAAATTTTATGGTATGGTTTAAATATTTAAACACGAACCCGATGTTAGTGTACCTGTGAAAAACGTTTACATATCAACTACTCGACATCCATGCAGTGAACGCAATGTGTTCACACTGGCACATGTAGGCCCAGAGTAATACGTAGCGGGCGCAGAGAGACGCCGCGGTGCCCGCGTGGGAATATAGAAAAATTTGCGGCGCAAAAAATACAAATGAGA
The DNA here is from genome assembly GCA_018245735.1 of Microceris miodesmiata. Taxonomy (NCBI): domain Eukaryota; kingdom Metazoa; phylum Arthropoda; class Insecta; order Lepidoptera; family Hesperiidae; genus Microceris; species Microceris miodesmiata. Next base: position 14,065 of record DWEC01000894.1, read on the forward strand.
AACAAATTAGAAGCCACTGGCATATTGTGGTGGCGTCGGGGCGCATGGCCGGCGCGCGGCACGCCGGGAACACGAGCTGCGCGAGCACAGGTTACTACAACAGTACGATAATACATATAACGTTAATATTTAGGTACTTGATTACTACCGAGGCTCAGAGTTATGATTCAGAACTAGCTGCATTAAACGTTACATTGAAAGTATCATCATTGACCTTTCATTTTCACCTTTTGATTTTGGGTCATTTCATTTAAAAAACCAATTCAGATTGGGATTTGAAATAAATATAATTATGTATAATATGCGTTTTCGTGTAAGAAGCATCAGAATATAAGAATCTGTAATGGTTGATTTTCTTTTAACGTTTTTTAATCTGTATAAACTACATCTAGCTCTACAGAGCTCCAAACATGCGATATTTGATCATCAACACCGTCCTGATCTCCCTGCCACAGGCCCCTGCTAATCGCAGCCCCCCGCTACTGAGCGCTACCGCGGCCGGCTCCCATTTCACTGCCCGCCTTCTGCTTGCCTTCTTTTATGTACATATACCTACTTTGAATAAAGTGAGCACAGCTACTTCATTGCTGATGTCTCATAGTTGACTAAAATATAAACATTATACGCTGCTCTAGTAGCTAAGTATGGACAAAGCGATTACTAGCCAACTGTCTGTCGTCAGTTCCTACGAGGGGTGATCAAAAAGTAATGAGAAACGGGTATTTCCAGTGCACCTAATAATAATAATAATTTTTTTTCTAATAGATTAGTCATCCACTAGGTCAGGTACAAAGTTTCATATAAATAGGGCACGATTCCTAGGAGC
>DWEC01000895.1:0-14886 GCA_018245735.1 Microceris miodesmiata
GGACCAGCTCTGCCGCCTCCTCCCACAAGCATCCCGTCCCCGCCACCCGTCCCCGCACCCTGCCGACGCGTGAAGAGCTTCACGATCAGCGCTTTACTCGGAGAAGGTTGAAATGTAACTATAAGATAGATATGGCAGTAATACGCAAAGACTTGTATATAACTTCCACTAAATATTGTATTTTATCTCGACACGCCTACCTCGTATGTTTAACATTAGCCAAGTATTCTTAATATTGTATGTGATAACGGTGCCTTAAGAATTGTAACTGTTCAAATTGTTTGCACGATATTGCGATTGTGAACTTTTATCTAGAACTTTCTACAACTTGTATGGATTAAGATATGATATTACTTTCAATTGGATTTTAATTATTATACAGTAGGTGCTAGTGTACATATTGTAAATATAACAAGTACTGATATTTTTGTATTTAGGTAATTTAAGCCGATAAATAAAAATAATTTTTTACAACAATACTTAACGGTAATTTTGCTTTTTCATAAACAATCCACAATCCTTAAAGCGACCTGCATCCTAAAAAGCCAAAGAAAAACGAACTGGTATATTATTAAGGAGCCTACATACACGCCTTTTACACAATAATTTATGCGTTTTTGGTCCCTTACGTGCCCTTTATTCACACCACATTAAAAGTACGGTGTGTATAGTAATTTTTCAGTTTTAACATATTTACCGCGAGTTTCTCAGTACAAAATCTTGGCGCAACTGGGGTCATGTGTGGCTTTTAAAACCTTAGTTTAAAATACCGTTTGTTATAAGGTTTAACTTTAAAAATAAATAAAAACCAATATTGGTTGACGTAATGCCCAGTGGTATCAGTGAAATAAAAAATTTCATTTATTGATTAATTGATGAAAGCACTGGTTTATTCTAACTTCAATATCAGCATTGGACATACATTCCTTTTCTTACACTTGCGCCCAGCCGCAAAGCCTTAATAAAGTAATACAATCAAGAAGTGAAGAAGACTACAGCCTTAACCCTCTCAATATGAGAGGAGACCCATATTCCAACAATGGAATTATAATGGGTCGATTATTATTATTAATATTATTTAATCAAGAAGTGCGTGATTTTTATCATTAATCAAGTATTACGCTGTTTGAACACTTATAAATGAGGTTAGAATTTGTAACGAAAACTTTGCGGACTTTCCGTTCGATAAAATTTTATAGTTAGTGCCACAGGGAATAGTTCACATTTAAGTTCAGGTGATTCGTAGACTATGATATTGTTTGGTATGAATTCATATATTTGATTTTTAGTTGTAAGAGTTTTATCCTATTAGCTTTGTTGTAATTTGCCACTAGATGACCCTATAGTGCATCAACTTCTACGAGTATACCACGCAACCCATCATCATATAAACTCATACTATTATCATCATCAGCCAACTCCCGTCAATTGCTGGACATAGGCGTCTCCAATAGCACGCCACTGATATTAGAGACATATGTTATTATATGACTATGCCATTATATGACTATGCCATTATATGAATAGGTAAGGAAATATTTCTTTTATAGATTCATTATATCATCTGTACTACCCACTCTCGACTCGCATAATGAACAATTATATCAAGGATTAATTTTATTACTTTAATAGTCCTTGGCACAACGCAGTCTACGGCGTTCTGCTCGTAAACATTATGTTTATGGAAAACAATGAAAATTAATGATCCGTATCGGAAAGCGGTCACTAGCATGCAGACAATTTTAATTTTATATAATTAACTGCAATAAGAATGTATAACTGCCTGGTTGGTCGTGTGGGTGCAAGCGCGAGTGTTGATCGAGAGGTTGTGGCTTCGATCCTGGGTAGACCACTATCGGCTTTTCTAACTTGAAATTCTTAGTAGTAGACCAGAGGCAGGCCTTTTCCCCGTATATGGCTCACCACATATTCCGTAATGTGACAGATAACGTAACTGGTGAAACGTGGGAGTGTATTATACTCCACTGTCTACCTCTTCGAGGATTGCAGGCATATGTATGTTATCCAGTAGTTAAAATCAAGCTCCTGTACACATCTTATAAGTCAATTTTAAATTCGTTTAATAGGAAAATATATTAGGGGTCAGTTCTTTTCGGAACAAAATTTTCCAATCAAGAAAATATCTACATTACATTATTCTGTCGCTACATATACACGTAGATATATATGGAAAAAATTTAAAATTTATATATATAGAGAAACAGATTAAATTTAAGAATGCTTTCTTGCCAACTTGTGACAAATAAAACTACCTTTTTGCAAGTTATAGCTACCAAGGCTGTATAAATAAAACAATTCCTACGTTACACCATTCCAACAGCCTGATTGACCGACTAGAAAGGCTTGGAAGAAGGGTTTTTGTGCAAAGGCATAAGTGTCTATGAAGATTTTTAAATAGACTTTTCGAGCAGAAATGGGTGGATTGGAACCAGAAAATTTCTTGAGGATCTCCGAAAAATAGCCACTTAAGTTACTTGTTTTATGCATCTTAGCCTTTAACAGTTTACCAATAATAATTGAATTTGGAATATATATTGTTAATCTGTAGTATCTGTCTGTATAACGCACTAAAAATACCTACAGTAATCAAAAAACATGTTCGTGAAAGCTAATATAGGCCAAGTTAACAACGGTAAATGAATCACATCACAAAAAAATTCTTTTAAGATAAAGGAACAATAAAAAGGTGCTAAAACTTTATTTTTTAGCAATACATCGATCAATTCTTATTTTAGTGTTTATTGACACTAAAGCAGCGTTGACGGCATCTGTCAAGCTTTGTGTCCGCATGACATCTAATAAAAACTATAATCGCTAACATTACGTAGTTTTATTGTTATTTAACAGTTAAGATTTTTAAGCAGTTTTAATTTTCTGAATTTAAAGGTATTAAAAAAAATCTCATGTCCATATAAAATTATTTATTAGATTTGTTTATAAAACGCAAGCAAATTCTACGATGTTCTGCGTAAGTTCCATTACGATGCAAGTAACGCCATCTAGTAACAACTTCATGCATTTTAACACAGGTTTTAGCAAGTTAACGTCTCTAAGAAAACTTTCATGCCCGAAAACATCAAAAAAACAACACATAAAATCATTTCATTATATTTTTACTGCACAATATATTACATCGTTGAAAACTTAAAGAGTACAGTAAACAATAAAAGTCCACAAACTGACGCTTATAACTTACACATCAAAAAGACACCACGAAAAAAATATATATCCCTTGTGTGGTAGATAAATTGTACAGATAATTTTCTACACATCGCAGCGTACTTGGAGGTAGCTTAAGACTTCAACTTTATGTTATAAATTATCCTAACCTTTTTAATTTACTTATTGCGAAAACAATCAAGTAAAATTAATTTTACTGACAAGTGAATGTATAACCTGACACAACAATTATTAGAACCCTAATCCGTATAACAAAATAAGTGAATTACATTTCATAAGGTGCAGTACATTAAGATAATAGTAAACAATTCTATGAAAATATCAAAGAAAGGCACAAATCAATTACGCGATTTTGACACAACACTAATATACACATAACATTGGTGTTTAAATCCTTTCAAGTTTTTATAAAATGGTTTTATGTGGTTATAATTAGCTGTTAATAAAGCTTACCTTTTATCATATCTTTAAGAGTTAGTTATCCTTAATAACAGGCTATTTTAGTTATTACATTGAACTAGTTGAAATCTAGCCCATTCATGTGCAATTTGGTATGTTTCCAATCACAGTAACTATAAGTTATTGGAAGCTTTTAAATTGACATGTATTGAAGATATAAAAATATGTTCCAACTTGGGCTCATTATCATCTTAGTACAAAAGTGAATGTTTTAGAAAATTGTGAATAGTTAAGCGAAATATTATCATCAATTATTGTGCCACATCTACATGTCCATTTGTTCAATAAATTCTATCCGGCGACAAGATTCTGGAGTTCTGCAGTGATCTCAGAGGCATCCACATTGACCTTATTGTTCACTGGGACAGGAACACTTGATTCTCGGTTGCAGGCCTTTTTATGAACAAACCAATGCAAGCGTTGACATTCCCTGTCACAGTACTGCACAGATTTACACTTGGAACATTTCTTTGCAGGTTTTTCCTCACCACATGAGCTACAATTCGGAATAGCATCAACAAACCCTCTTTGACCATTGATTGTACAGTTTATCACAGACAATGCGGAAGGTGGGTCCTTGCTTGTCAAGGAGGTCACCATTTGGTGGAAAGTAGTGCACTCTCTATAAGGGAATTCTCGTATGCAGTCTTTCAAGAATGCATCCATTAAATCTAATGAGTAACCATCTTTCCCAGGCTTCAAAAGCTTTTTTGAGAAAATTTCCACAACATCATATTTTTTTTCATCCTTGTTGCTATCAGTAATAGGTTTTTGCTTGTCTCTAATATTATTTATCTCTCTGATAATGTATGCAAGGTAATGGTACTTGAAAGCCATCACTTCATTGGTTTCACTTCCTCTTGTCATCTCTTTCTTACATAGCATTTCCAGTACTTTGCTCACTTTCTCTGCATTGTCTAAAAAGCCAGTTGCATGTTGTAAGTTGAGAGCTAGTCTTACTGGATGTATATTGACACCTAAGACAAACTTATGTAAGGGATCTACTAGGAATGAGGGAAGGTAGGGTTCACTCTGCTGTCCCTGTAACACTGTATAATATGAGATCTCGCTCCTTGGTATGAAGTTGTTTATGGTTGCTACAGTGTGATGGTTACCAACAAACGCCGCCATCTGCGAGGCGGTGCGCCCTACAGAGTTGGCAGCAGTAGGCTTGGCACCAGCTTCCAACAACAACTTGCACACCTCCGAATTTCCAGATAATGCTCCAAAATGAAGCGCCGTATAATTATATTCATGTTTGCCAGAATTGACGTCCGCACCCTGAAATACATTGAGGAAAAATCATTTCTATGATAAAATGAAGAATATGATCAACCCAGTGAATTACAACATAGTGTATTACAACTTACGCGATCGAGCAACATTTGAACCATTTCCTTACTGCCCTTATATGCAGCGTGCTGGAGTGCTGTCATGCCATTTTCGTCAAAGAAATCTACACTGCCCTTATGCTGTGTTAATATATTTTTGAACTCGGCAAAGTCACCCTGTCCTATCGCATTAAAAATAGTCTTCTCTGGTGCTGTTTGTTCTTCGATTGTATTCTCCATTTCGATTAGGACCTGTTCGTTTCTAAATCTTATATCTAAAGCGATTTAAAAAATGTACAACACTTTACCCTTAACTCTAACAACCTAGAAATGTAGCTGTCAAATTATCCTGACATTCTAAAATTCTTTTACATATGGAAATAAAAACCAGCTTTGATTATTTATTCCAACTGCCTTTGGACTTGCCTCTTTAAAATAGAAAATTAATTGTGCCGTTGTTATGAATAATTTAAAACTGTACCCAGTCTGTGGCAATGCAATTAGTTATATAATGAAGCATTATAAGACTAATAAAATTTATGTTTTTCCTGCTTATGATGTCATCTATTATAAATTTGCATGAACTATTTCCGCTATTAATTTCTTAGTTCGAAAACTGTGCAAGAGATGGCGCTGCATAAGCAATTAAATAAAATAAATTGTATATCTAAGGGCAAACTATTATGATTACATCACAAACCTTCATGATTCATGAAGTAACAGGGCATTCTTAATAATATAGCATACTAAGAATACTCATCTACCGTAAAATTAAATAGGTGTATTTGTTACGTTTCATAATGACGAAAGAACTAACTTTCATCATTTTTCCTACAACGTACCTACTATTCGCCAAAAATTGAGAATGTTTAACAAATACTGATAAATTTGTAAATTATTTTTTATATAACAAAACATTATTAAAAAACGGAATATAAGGAACACGACTTTAAAATTGACTTTACTGATTTTAAAATTGTCTCCTTTAAAATTGACCGTAGCCACTTTATTCTACTTGTGCCTGTTTAATAGGTCCTCTTTTATAGTTGAATAAATAGATTTAAGGACAATGTTTCCTAGGCCTTTTGGTCGACCACACTAGCAAGAAAAAGCTTCTTCGTATCTCCCATCATCACAACATTTACCAATTTTCAATTGACTTTTTTTGACCTTATTTTTAAGACTTGATATTGGAACTCTTCGTGATAGTTATTACTAGACATAGGCACATCAGTTAAATTAAATTTTACCCAGAGAACTGCATTGCTTTCTGTTTCCGTGGGTACGTACATATACCTAATATCATTCTGTTTTGTAAGGTTTCGAAATTCTTTACCTAGGTATATTGCGATTAAACTCCGTTTTTGTACCAATGACTAAACTAAATATACTAATTTATTAAAGTTTTTGCTTTTTAAACTTTTTTTTTCATTTTTAAATGTGCGATGACCATGGAAGACGTTAAAGTAATTTTTAACATTAGGAGGGATGGGGGAAAATTTGCTCTTAATAAATGCAATAAAGATAAAAATTTCGGGTACGAGTTATTTTATCCAAAATGAATTTTCTTTATATAAAAACGCAGAGGTGATATTTTCGCGCATCACGCGCATCGTGATTAAAAAATATTAAATGTAGATACAAGGACCAAAAATTCCTGAACAAAAGTAACCAAAAAGAAATTAAAAGTAGTTGTGTAAGCTTTCTTAAGTGTTTTTCTGTCATATCATAGGCTAAGGTTTGGCCGCGATCCCGCCTGATGGAAAGCGCGGATGCGTTCTAAGATGGAGCACGCATGCCTAGGAATAGCCTATTCACCCTTGTTTTAAAGAGACCTAAGTTATGTGTCCGGAAACCAAACGCCGGCAAGGTGTTACATTCCTTGGCCGTCTGTATAAGAAAGGTAGAAACCAAACCGTTTCGTTTTGACCATAGGAATGTCCACCAGATAAGGATGGTAACCTGCCGTGCGTCTAGATGGTCGGTGTAAGAAAGTAGCTGGGGGAATCAGTTCGCGTAGTCCCTGCGCGCACTCGCCAAAGTGTAACTGCCAGACAAGCTACACGACGACGTTGACCTAAGCTTTGTAGTCTAGTGATGGTGAGCACATCGTCGTCGATAATACGCCTGGCATGTTTTTGGATCGAGTTTAGACCATCCAGCAAAATATACTGGGCAGATTCGTTCCACAAGTGGGAGAATTACTCCAAGCAAGAGTGAACTTGTGCCTTGTACCTATAAGATCAACAGCTGCTCAGGCGTGAAGTATTGCTTCACCCTGTTCAGAATACCCAGCTTCTTCGCAGCTGTTTTCGCTCTCGACTTGAACTTGGTCTAGGTCGAATTCTACTTCTAGGTGGGAAGATACTTGTAGCTTTTCTTAATATTTTGTTCAGTTAGTTGTTCAGTCAAGTTTAGTGTAGAATTTTCAATTTAATGTACATTATAAATAAATCAAAGTAGGTAGAATAAAAGACCAATTACAGCAAGTATAAATATATTTATAGTAAAAATCATTAGTCATAATGGCTGCTATGACTAGTGATCTATTCTAGACATCAACACACTACTATAATTATAGATATTGAATGGTTAATAGTGAATCAACAAGCTACCATCAAAGAGAAATACCTACGTGTTTGCCTACAAATTTTAGTCTAAAGATTATTATGTGACAAATAGTACTTTTCTAAACATCAATAGGTTAAAAATTTGTGTAATAAAGCATTAATGCGTACATTTAATAAGCAAATAGCTAACATCGAAAGCCAGCAAGACTGGCCAAGTATGGAGCGTGCCTTCCTAACAAACACACATCATCCCAATTGTAGAAATTAAAAAAAAGGTTACAATTCTTCATTCCGCATTGCCCAAGACGGAATGATGAATAGTAGAAATAAATTTAATAGGAAAGGAATTAATTATTAACAGACAATATATCTTATAATAAAAATTGTAACTTAAAATTAATATAAAAACAATTGTTTTAATTTAAAAAAGTGATATAAAATGGAGCACTATTCACATTCACAACATTTAGAGATTCAAAGAGATTGAAATGCGATATATTTTTAAAAGCATTCAACATTAATTTCAAGAAGACGATATTATTCTTAAATTTAGTGCTAATATATTTAGTAAAGCGGAAAATCGATTTAAATATGCGATAGCTCTAATTGAAAACTATGTGGGTATATGAACATTAAACATTTAAACTTGAGTAAACATCATAATATTGTTTTTAAAATATTAACTCTCTAATTTTTCTATTATCTACACAGCATTTTGTGTTTCCTTAATCTAATCTGTATATATTAGTATTTAAAAAACGTATACAACCAATTTTAACATTTAAAGTTTTAATGATTAAAACATACTTGTATAGGCCTAATTTATAATATTTTTTCTTACGTCAAATCAAAAATTATGTGTAAGCCTAAATAGACTCAAAGTAAACGGACAGAGACACAGATAAATCGAAAATAAATGACAATATAATAATTAAGAAAAAAAACAAATATGAACAATGTAATTGAACTTAATATAATTAAAAAGAAATAAATATACTTAGTTTTACTAACATCTACCTAAATATACGTCCATTAAATATATCACTACTTTTAAAATAACAACTCTCTAAGCTTATCAACTATGAGAACATATGGAATTTATTTTAACAGGTAACATTAGGAAGATTTGTCAAGGATTTCTGTAAGATCTGAAATATTTTTACACATATTGAACCTAATTAATCGTGTAAGTATAATCTTAAAGTTATAATCTTTATTATTTGTAGATAGCTGTAATATATTTAAGACAAGGAATAAAAAACTAGAGTTATTACCTTTTGTAAGGTGAACAAAGAAATAAAACACTGCAAAGGTAAGAAAAAAATAATGGAAATTCTGCGTATGCAGAGACCTATGGATGGGGGAAAGGTTTTGTTACTATTACTAATTGTTCCAGCTTCAACCTTGTATGCTGCGACAGCGTATTCTTAATTATGTATATCTAAAAAATCGACGGTTTGCTGAAGTATCTGATTTATAACAACTAGAATGTTGATAATTATAGATTTAAGCATTATAAACACTACAATTCTCTAAAGAAAGTCAACATACTGTCAACAACATAATGTTGTTCCATAGTATAAGGTGACAGATAATATCTGGGGCGTAACCATAGTAACGAAGGGCGGAACTCTGTCTGGAGTATTGGCTATGATAACTATTTTAAACATGCTTCGTATACAACTGTCAACGTTAGGACTAATTAGTCCTACTCTCGTTACCACCAGTGAGATATCTACCACAACGTAATCTGGTACGCCCATAACTTTACTACTCAAAAACACGTACTATTTTCAAAAATTAAATGTCATATTAATTTTATTTAGACCTATTTGTAATCATGAATAAAATGATTAAATATTAAGTATTATGCTGGTTATAATAATGTATTTTTATCGCACTTAACTTTATACTTTTAAAGCTCCTACACAGATTATAAATATCATCGACCTACTGTCTATACCTAATGCTAGGAATAATTATATTAAGAATTCACTACATTTTATTACTGGAATACACGTTCATACAATGACAACATTATTTCTAAGTCAATAATATTACTATGTGAATAAAGTTGATTAAATGTTTTTTATTCCTGGCTTACGGAGTTATGAATAGAGAGACAGATATCTAATTATCATGTATGTATATATATCAATTCTACGGGAAGCATTTCAACATTAAATATAGCTATATAGTAAATATTTAATAGAATAAAATGCGGGATCTTAATCGTATATTTTGATTATACATTAGAAAGCACAATATGTGACAGTATGTTGAAAACTTTCGTGTCACAAAAAAATCCCGCCTTTTTTCTTGAATTTGCCGCCATCACGCCCTTTCGTACACTTCAATTTTCATTCAAGGAACGAGTCCTTTGAATTTTACCTTATTTCTCCTACATTATTATATAAATATTGACTTAAATATAACCATACCTACCGATTAGCAAGGAGTAGTGACGGTTCTACATAGATCCGAATTTGCTCCTGAGAATGTAGTGCAGGGAGTGTGCTTGTAAATAATTCCTCTTAAACAGTTATGTATACTATGATACCATACAGGTATATTTCCCAACGCACTCCTTACCGACATCCATTCAATGAATCGTCTGCACTATATATTCTCACTTTACATCGACGTGTCGTGACCAGACCGACGGTATTTAAAAGTTATGCAACTCATCACACAACCTACGAAACACGAAGAGGTACACTACGTACTTCAGACCGCATCATGAGTCACATCGCCCTAAAGGCGACAAGGATATCAATAACACAACATGAATTATGAGAAGTGTATAAACTGTTCTATAATTTGATCCTGTCTTGGCTAAGTGAATGCTAGGTGTAAGATTCGCTGTGCATATTGTGTTATTAATACGTCGTGTAACGTCGGTGTTACACATAATACACGTCGAAGGAAAGCGGCGTTCAGACGAGCGCGGGAGCGGTGGCTGGCGCGAAGACGGCGGCGGGCGGGGGTGCGGAGGGTGAGGCTGCGGCGGATGTCAGCCGCACACCACCGCTCTCGGACACCACCATGCCATTGTGCACAGACACAGAGCGTTCCGTGTCCGCATATGGAGTGGTAAGGATGGTCAGCCGCTAAAATTTTTTTTTATCTTAGTAATAGTCTTTAAATATACATATATGTATGTATGTAATTAATAATTCTCATGTTTGCACAGATTACTTTTCTACTGAATATATGGAAACAAATGTCATGGATAAAAAACATGCTTTCATCAAATCTATTTCCGACATAATTATGAAATTAATCAAATGTACAAAGGTAAAAATAAATTGCGACACTTTAACAGTAACAAGCTATAATTACCTCAAAGAAGGTTCCCTTTGTAATAACAATTTTGTAGATAGCGACGGCTGGTATACAGATGACGCTTGATCCCGCTATACCCCATCCCAAAGCGTTTGCCCAACCTGGATACACATATGCCTCATACTGCAGTGGTTCGTAATCCAGAAGTCCGTAGGCCGTTATAAAGAGGAGGAAGGCAGGTGCAACGAATCGCCAACAGATGCGCCAATACAAACCCGGTCGGAAACCGATCATGTCGCGAATATCTTCGCAGAACCTTTCAGTACCTAAAAGAAAATAATAAATAAAGAAGTTTGCACTGTTTTGCTGGTAAATAGACGATGATGACTCAGCAAGGACAATTTCACATTGAATCAAAGAGAAGATGTGAATTTACCATAGATCCAGGACACAGCGATAGCCTCAAAGAACACAGCAACCAACATAGAGTACCCAGCGGCATACCGGTCCAAAAGTTGAAAGAAGTAGAACCCGCCCTTAGTACAGGAAGCCAACCCCACGAAGAAGTACAAAGTGAACAGGCAAGCCACGAAAAGCTCTCGATGACGTCCGATCGGTGGAAACTCGTCGCTTAAAGCTGTTATTATTGCTTCAGAACCGCCAAACTGAAAATAATTTGGTGAACATTGACAATGTAATTGGTTACCATTTAGATGCATTTAAACACAGGGACAACTTGTTTTAACTAATTAGTAACGAATAATAATTACCAAGATTATATAATAAACGCACTTTATTAAATAAGTAATTTTCGTAAATTAAAGTAACGCATTCAATCTTGTGTAGACAAAATCATCACAAACAATATTACTGAAATTTTTAAATGTAATCGTAGTACTAAATTATTTAATACTTACGGAGCTATCCAATCCTAAAGTCAAAAGCATCATGAAGAATATTAACGCCCAAAACGTTGACCCTGGCATCGTCGCAATCGCTGCTGGATAGACAACAAAAACTAATCCCGGACCTTCGGTAGCCACATCCTTCACATCTTTACCAGAAGCGTGTGCCATATAACCCAGAACGCTGAAAATCACGAAACCAGCCACAAATGAAGTACAAGAGTTGATGACACTGGTCAAAATTGCGTCTCTGCAAAAAAACAAACCACTTATAAGGTGAAGAAATATCTGGAAGACAAAAGAAATCAAATGTGCACTTAATACAAACTTGTAAACATTATTATGGTATTTATTGTAAGAGGCATAAGCTAAAAGCACGCCGAATCCAGGCCCGAGTGAGAAGAAGACTTGAGTTGCTGCATCTACCCACACCTAGAAAATATATAATTATCAGGTTAAAATGTATATAACTGAATTCTTTGAAATAAAAACATTTGTGTATTTAAAAAGTTACCTGAGGTTGAGTGATAGCTTCAAAGTTAGGACTAAGATAGTATTGAATGCCAGTAGCGGACCCAGGAAGAGTTATTCCACGAACCAAAAGTATGAGAAGAACAGCGTACGGAAAGAGAGCAGTAAACCAAACAACCTATGAAGAGAACACAAAAATGATTATTTAGGCGCAATATCTATTTATTTATTTAGTTAATAGTTTGATGTATTAATTTATTCAATATTAATAGGCACTGAAGCAAATAAAACTCGCCAAAATTTTAAGACGTTTGAAGATTTGATTTTATCCGAGGTTTGGTAGATGCGTCTTTGTATATTGTTGTATATATTTTTTATGTAGGTATACATATTACATCGGTGGAAATACCTTGCCAGAAGTACTGATGCCCTTCCATAATGAGAAATAGCAGATGATGTAAACGGCGAACAAACACAGAGCCATATCCCATTTGATCGGGCCTAAGTCGTGCAGCCCTTCGCTCTTATGAAGTTCCAAGATGGCGCGGCTAAAACAATTTAGTAACGCGTTGGGTTTCAATTGACTTAAGTTTTTGTGTTTAAGTTTATGTTCAGAGTGATTCGTTTATAAAAAAAAACTCAAATAATTTAAAATACACTATGCAGTTGTTCCATCATATTTTGCATCATGTCACATTGTAAATTTTACAGAACTGAACTATAGTATGTTTTAATAAAATTTTATATCAACATCTTAGATTGCAATTAACATAGACAATTTGGACTATATAAATGAAAAATGTCAAACTTACTTAAAATATTCCGAAGCGGCAGATGTGAAAGGCGTTGTCTGAACTACATGATTAGATGAGGCAGATTCATTGTGCAGTTGTGATCTGTTCCTAATAAGGTCCCAGTTGGCTTCGAACTATAAAAGTAAAGTTTTAGTGAACCATTTGAAATGAAGGAAAAGTTTGATGGACAGCATTTTTAAATGGCAAGTAATAACACATATTAGAAGAAAATAGAACAAAATTGTAACATAACGTAATGAACACAATATTGTCAAAAAATAATAATATAATTATAATAATCGACCCATTTATCATTTCACTGTCAGAATATGGGTGTCATTTATTATTTGTAATGAAGTAATCACACAGAGAAATAGACAGATATAAATAAGTTGCATTTCCTAAATACGTACAGGTTGGCAAGCTGCTGTGTTCCAGTCGTTGTTGCAGTTGGTCCAGGGTAGCATGGTGGTGAAGGAAGCGAAGAAAAAGCGGAGAGCCCAGGCGATGATCACGTTGTAGTAGAAGTCCACATAGAAAGCTATCAGAACTACCGCGTACCCAATGCCTTTGTGCAGAATGTAAAATATTATAAAAATGTTAATAACGACAACCTTAAACATGTCAAGAGACTATCTTAAAACAATATCTATATAATACCCCAGTACCTAGAACCAAGAGGTTTGATTTCTTATTTCTTATTCCGCGATCAAAGAGTGGAGCACTGCCAGCATCTTTTTTTCCGTACGCATATTCTAGCACATTTCAAAGCAAGAATGAATAAGCTTTTCCTAGGCACACCAACTCCATCTTAAGACGCATCTGCGCTTTCCATAAGGCGGGATCGCAGCCTATCATAATATGATAAAAAGTCGTCTTGATTGCAGTACTTAGATATCTTAGGTCTTGGGGCTTAATATGTTGGTATTTTGTTACTTATTAATCGTAAATAATTGAAAAAAAAACTAAGTACAAAAATGTAACATAAAGTAACGAAAGCTTTGTTATATAATTCTTTAAAAAAATTGAATGAAAATAGAACACAGGGTCAATCTGTACAAATATGATAATTACTCGATAGAGGACAAAACCAACCAACGCTCAGTAAACATTCCGGCTACGTCAAATTGTAATGAGGTAATTTAATGTAAGCCTAATAAACAATACATCTCACAAGAAAATTAAAATGGAAGCCATAAAATTTTTCACTTTTTCATACTAAAGATACAATTTTTCACTACTTATAAAAATTCACTCGAACATAACAAAAGTCCAAGTGCTCGAGAAATATGTTCGCCCGCAGACCTTTCCAGTCCATTACCAATTTTATTCCCTTCAAAATATCGGCCACTCTCTCCAGCGCGGGAACGTGACAGTCGAGTGAAATGAAATCACCGGGCATAAGCCGGCCTCAAATCTGGAGCCTTTGAGACCGTATGGGGCGAGCACTAAGGGGTGCCGTGGAAATGGTGTCAATTATGGCCGCTAAGAGCTGCGCAGCGCCGTAAGTGTCGCGCTCTGATCCGAATTATATTTAGAATTTGTGAAATATGTTCGGAAAGGATTACTGGAAGACGATTTTGTTATTACGAAGGACGACTTAAGTCTACAGCTTCTAGATTAGGTTCTGGAGTTGGTTAACCATTGTCGTTGACTTTCAAAGTGTAGTAAAAACGTAACGTCACGCCTATAATCCCCGAAGAGGTATGCAGACGAGTGTAGTACAATCCCACGTTTCACCAGTTACGTTAAAGTCCCATTAAAAAGTGGTAAGCCTATTGCCACACACAGAGCACAATATCAGACTCCGAGTCACTATTAAAAATTCTAAATTAGAAAAATCCAATGGTACCCGACCCGGGATTTGAAC
>DWEC01000896.1:0-14879 GCA_018245735.1 Microceris miodesmiata
ATCAATTTAATAACTTATATAATAATAATAATCGACCCATTTATCATTCCACTGTTGGAATATGGTTCTCCTCTTATAAAGAGAGGATTAAGGCCATAGTCTGTCACACTGGTAATAATTATATGATATAATGATTTGCTCTAAGCCAATAATCGTGGGAGTTGGTTTTTTTTCGAACTCCCACAAGAATTTGTATGTGTAGCATTTGGTAAGTATATACTTCCAGCTGGCGATTCTTCTCGTATTTATAATTAAATCCTCAAATACCTAACACTGCTGTCTCTATTCGTTGGGTTAGGTTACCTTAAATAAAACCGTTTATCTCCTAGCTTATATATAGACCAATAAGCGAAAAAAACATTGTCTATAGAAAACACACAATAGTCTGGAAGGGACGGTAAAAGTTTCCTTTAACTAGTTTCAATCATATTGTATTTGTAAAGTTTTATTTAGTGTCTCGGCTGTGAAGAATAAATGTTTTACCTGATCACGAAGGCGGGGGCCATGGGCGGGCGCAAGCTGGGCGCGTCGCCCGCCGCGCGCCCTCACCTACGCACCTCCATAGTGAGTTACGCCACCCTGAGAATAAATCGATCATTAATCTTTGTGTCGACGAAATTAGATAGGAATCAGCACAAGCCAAACTGGTACAACAGATTTATTATGATCGTCATCAGCTGTCTCAGTCCACTGCTGAACATAGGCCTCGTCTAAGCGGATGTTTGTCCGTTATTTCCACGCAGGGCGTGCGGTTTGAGGATCGCGGTGCATAACTTTTCGCTCCACCTGGGCTGCTACCCGTCGGCGGTCAGAGCCACTAGCAGGTGAAGTTGACTTAGATGAACCTTGGATCCCTTTACATCCACAAACGGGAGATAAGATAGAGAAATATTTTAAAAATCGAATTAAATTTATTTGTGATTCTCGAGAACGTACCTTCGACCTGCCATAGCTAAGGCTAGAATTTTTCGAATCTATAAAGTGTATTATATAACTGTAATATGAACGTTTGCACAATTTATTACTTAAATAATAGAAAACTAAATTCCATGAAATTCGAATACGCATATAGACAGGCAATTCCTATTACGTTAGAAGGAAAGTTATTTTTGTCTTGGGTGAATTACGTGTGTTCGGAGGAAGAGAGAATAATGTTCACAGATTCAATTATACTTAAACGGAAATTGAAAATGGAGACATGATCGTACAGCTTCCTTTGAGCAACACACTCGTTCCACTTTAAGATTACTAGCAATATCTGCCAGCAAGAAACTATACTTATTGGAAAACATTAAGCAATTTGAGAACAATGTTTTAATGCCTAACGAGACTAG
The DNA here is from genome assembly GCA_018245735.1 of Microceris miodesmiata. Classification (NCBI taxonomy): domain Eukaryota; kingdom Metazoa; phylum Arthropoda; class Insecta; order Lepidoptera; family Hesperiidae; genus Microceris; species Microceris miodesmiata. Next base: position 1,335 of record DWEC01000896.1, read on the forward strand.
ATTCATTAACAAGTATATCTATTCATATTTCACTTATTTATTTCTTCGATAAATCAATTAGTAGGGATTTTACTTATTCGGACTTATCAGTATCGTTATTCTTCTGAAAAATTTATTTTAAAGCAAGACGAAAATCAAACAATATTGTAATATTTTTATCGATAAGCTTTGCACGTGCAGAAATGTCTATAAAGCCGTAACATTTAATAGTCCATGAAAAGCGCATTTAAAGTGCAAGAGATCCTACGCTACCCTTCTGGCACTAACAAACAGACTTGATATCAAAAATCATTGAGTCGAAAGTCCCATTATATACATATATATATCGACTGATGAATCCCACACCGGGGAGCCTCCACAGGCGCGCAGCGACTGTGTTATTGAGTTGTAAATTTTGTCAGTTTTCCTGTCGTGCGCGTCCTCACACGCCTTATATCGAGCGAATTAACGAGCAATCAAAACCAGCGCTTAGTTAAAAAGTCCAGTTGATAAGTCAAATTAATAAAAAGCTAATAGAAGGCTTTTAGAATAAATCATCAGGACTGTAAGAATAGAGATTTTTGGAACCAGGTGCTCTCTGGCTACCTCGTAAAGGTTTTGGCGAGAAGGTAAAGTTATAATAATAGCTTTTATTATTACAATGACAATTTCGTCACACATATGTCACACATTCATTTATCCGATATCCGGTAAGGTCGTTTCAATTTATCCGCAATCAATTTTAAATAGCGTGCAGCGTCTTACAGATTACTGTGATGGGTAAGGGAAACCTCACACGGGTATCTATGCAACAACGAAAAACTCAACTCGTGCCTCTTGTTAAATTAGTACAAGCAACGTTGTCATACTATTCGAAACTATTCAGCCCATAACATATTAAAACGAAAAAAATAATTCAATAATGAATATTACAATAATTCGGTGTTCCAAATTTCAAGAAAAGTTTTATACGCATTCCAAACGCTTTTAAGAAGACGATTAAAACGCTTTCAAATTAACTTTCTTCACGAATAACATTCGTTTTCATTATCGTGTATGAAACGAACCACCGTCGACAGTGTGTAAAGGGCCTAATCGACAACGTGACGGCTGGGAGGACATGAGCAAAGACGTTTTTGTATTCCCCATACATCGTCACATCATACTTTTACACGTATCACACGGGTCGTACGGATAACCGCTCACACTCGTGATAAAGTGTCAACAATATGGAGCCATAATAAAAGCTACATGTAAATAATAGTCTGCATACGTCGTGCTTACTTGAAATACAAAACGGCGCTTTGAATAATACTGGAGTTGGATGCCAAAAACTTAAAATTGCAAGAGAATGTTTACGCTTGGCGTGTGGAGATTCCCGGCCTGTCCCCAGAGCGCCATTACGCCGCCCGCCTGAGACACACGCTTTTAAAGTAAACTACGCCTAAATTGTATCAAGGAAACATTTCTAGACAAAGCATTTTTTACATAAAATACGTATAATGCCGTGCTTTAAAATATTTACTACACAATTAACAAAGCTTAACTGAGAACTATCAGGAATAAAAGACAATAAATTGCTACTGTTAATGAAATAGGCACAGCATACCGTCTACATTAAAATGTTATTTTGAGTTAAATTCTACGTTTCGTTAAACATATGAGACAAAAAGTAAAACTATATGGCTACATCGCCCACGCGGTTAGTATGCCCACATCCGACTATTCCTTAGTAGTGTATGACTGAGTGTAAATCTTGTATCTTCACGACTGATGTTTTTTGTAAACTATAAGTCTTAAAACATAACTTAGGAGGAAGTCTATATCCGCATCGACTGTCGGTCGTTCAAGCGATGTGGTCTGCCCATTGCTACGACAACTTGGTTAATTTTGGTAACTATTTCAGTGACCTTGGTACGTCTATGGTTTACATCTTTTCAATTTCGATTGCGTAGAGCATCACTGAGCATGATTCTTTTCTTCTTTGAATTTAAAACAACAAAACAAACATAACCCTACCTTACACTTCTCATCCTAAGAAGAGAAATGTGCAACCCTATAATGGGACCGCACACATGTTATAACATATCATCGTTATATTTCGGGCTAAATTCTGAATTATTAGGTAATTAGAATACAATACAATAGAAGAGACCTTGAGGACGGAACCCCAGACGATGGACTGATCAAGTACGGGAGGCACTCGCATCGGATATAATAATTGTATAAGCCACCTTTAAGAAACAAGGAAATTCAACGCAGATTATACTAAATATAATGATAAAGACGTTATAAATTATATTTTTGAGGACGTGAGAAGTATCGAATCGACAGGCTGTAAATGTCATGTAGGTAAGTAAATTCCAGCTGACGCTCGGTGCTCTTTTCAAATGTGTTGACAAGTAGGTTAGTACATTACAGTTCCAATCTGCATAGTCCACGGACTGCCGCAATAACGGGTGTGAAAGAAGATACACTGACCCATTAATGCTAGACCGATCTATATTAATATACGAGTAATAACATCGTGCGTCATCTCACACACGGCTATTTGATCGCAAAGTAAACCTCAAGAGAGCTTGTGCCATAGTTATCAAACAACAGATAAATAATAATTACAATTATGATATATTACAATTCTAAAATCGGTCTCCAGGTGCAAATGTAATAAATTTATAAAAAAATAATACTGATTATATAAATATATTTATGTTCTGCAGTGGACAGCTATAGGCTGATGATGATGATGATGATGATGATGATGATGATGATGATGATGATTTAAATATTATATTACATAATCAGTATTATAATTTCACGGATTTCTGAAATTAATTACATGGCATTGTGTAAATTATACATAAAAAACTCATACATTGGCCAGTGTTGTGTACAGCTTTCATTGGCATAGGATTGCTTAATTATTCTTAATGAACTTACTGAACTTAATGAACACATCGTATGACAGCATGGAACTAGTTACTAATTATAACCAGTTATAATTAGTTATAACTATTTCTAAGTAAAAATCATTGGTAACTATGTATTTTTGGAACCAATATAAGCAGAGCGTGGGCTAATGTTTTGCGGTAATCTATGTTTAGAAATAAAGGGCCTTAAAACCTTTGTGGGTCTCGTGTATGAGTAACAAAATTACGTTGACCTTTATCAAGGTACCAGTTCGTTGTACATGCAATCCATATAATATTTCAGTACGGGTCCCAACAATTACGAGAGGTCTGGTCTACTGAAATAGCTCGGCTGTTAAAAGTCAGCATTATGAAATTCTATATTGAAATGTTATTGAAAACATGAATATTTATTTTATTATTTTTTTTTGTATTTTATCACTTACTTTTTTTTTACTACAATATTGGCATCATGGCAGGTGTGATAAATAGTAAATTGGAACTTATCTCTACAATTGTCATCATGCATATTCTAATCATACGAGTATATTCATATGGGGTACAATTTCAATACTTTTCGCCCTAATTTTTCTACGACAGTTATGAAAATAATAAATTTCGTAATAAAAAATCATGCATTATCCGTTTAGAAGAACGTATGGTGACAGGTGTAATCTTGCACACGACAGTTATAAGATTATGCGTGTCAACTAATATTTCTTCTAACGTGCCTGTCTTGCACGTACCTGAACAATTCTAACCTTTGTTTTATTCACAGCGATTTAGTTCAACATTTCAATGTCCCTGGGAACATAACGAAATTTATTACCTATATCATAGTATTAATTACTTCTATTGTGTAGTTATTTAATTACTTAACATTTGTTACTTAATATTTTTATTGAAAATTCTACCGAGAATCTTTTTTATAAATATAAATCAACATTTGCAGTAATATAATCTTCTTTTATCCTTTTACAAGCAGCAGTTACTAAAAACCTTTTAAAAGGGGTTAATTAAGAGTTTACCTAGACAACCTTGACCTTCACTGGCCCTTGTGGATAAAGCAGAAATGTGTTTTTTTCTATAACCTCTGTGAAATGAAAAACAAAATAGAGCTGCGTAATTAAAACAAAACCTAAAATCATACTATATTATGATAAAATGAAAATGTCATTCGCTATATCAGTAAAATTGACACTAATGGTCACAATATATGATAAAGAAAGTAAAAATGAAAGAAAATAACAAAAAAAAGAAAAATTATTGACGCATGTTTTAAAATAGACTATACGTTACAAGCCATGAGGAAAAATAAGAGAAATATTAGGCGTTTATATTATAAAACTAACGTATACTTATGACAAAATATATGGTGAAAAATGAAAATAAGAAAGAAAGTTACTGAGGCATATTTTAAAATAGGCTTCGTTTCTACGTTATAAGCCGGAATGAGAATTAAGATAAATGGTAGGCCGTTATGCTAAAAACTAACGTTCTCGTAATTAATTCTCTGGCGTATACAGGATGCCCTGTGCTCTAAACGGCCCAACTTTGCATCTATGCATTATGGATTTATGATACTGCTACTACCGGTTATTAAGTTTATATGAGTTATTTTTCAATGAAGTATAGTGATCGCTGATTTCTTAAAATTCCCTTTGGATTCATAATTATTACAGTAATGTCTTAAAACAAGTTACAAAAGACCATCTGATATTAACTAAACAGAGCCTGAGCTAAGACGATTAGTGAATAAATTATACATACATAGGTATGGAGGTAAATTTTTTAAATACATATAGATACATTTTTAACCAGGTGCAAAACAAAAAATTGTGCTCATCCGACAAAATTTTATGCCAGATTGAATTCAAACACTCAACCTGCAGCTCAGCGGTCAGATTCTCTGAGCACTAGGCCAACAGACTAGAGAAACTATCGACGTTACAGACATTATGCATCATACGCGTCAAACATTTTATATTGCAATCCACAAAATATTACTCGTTCACATATTATTTTAGTTCCAGACTCAGATTCGACTGAATGCTGTTACATTAATATTTTTAGTATAAGCAAACGGCTTAATAAACAAATGTTGTACATATAACTCGTAGTCCTATATCGATAGAATTCAGGATGAAACAGTGAAGGAAGAAGCGAAAGAATAATTAACTGTATAAGTGGCCTCGACCCTCACATTTGACTTCATGTGGTCGGCCGGCAACAGCCTCATAAATAAGCCAAATTACTTTTATATACGGCCAACAAAAACAAGAAATGTTATAGCGATAAATTATTATATCCTTGCTTGTTACATTCGCTTATCAGAACAAACGTTTATTATTGTTATTAACACAGTCCTTTTGCACGAATTATGTGCATTCCAGGTATCTAAACAATTTTTATACACCAATAAATTAAGCCAGCCGCATTAGCACATCTTTCGAAAATAAGGATTCAGCTGGAACGTAGAAAGTTCTTCGTAGATTAGAACTCGTCCAATTTTCTTCTAAATTATACCTCTAACAATCTAGATTTGAATAATTTTAATCAATATTTCACACCGATTTCGAGGGTGGATTATAATAAAAATCTTACGGCACTTAATGATCCTGACGCTCTCGGCCTTTCTGCTTTTAAGTATATTCAATTTACAAAATGTAATGTTAAAAATCCTAATGTAATTAAAGTTACACGTGTCACACCTATTTATTATCATTGGTAAATAGAAAAGCTGCTTTCTATTATTTGACAATCAGTTATCTTTCTTCGATTTTAGTTGTCTAATATTTCGCACATGATACTGGTCAACAGACGAATAGGAGGACATAAATAATATAGTTCAACGATATTTTTCACATGATATCGCTTATTTAATACCATTAGACGCGGCAAAGGCATTTTTTGCTCTACTCATGGTACATGTACTGTATCTACTGTGCTCAACCAACAACTTTATTATGTCCAATAAAAGACGAGAAATGGCGTAGTACAGTAATACTTCTACTAACGTTACACCATCTTACGGAAATCCAGAATTGGGCGATTTTCATATTTTCTCGTCTACTCATCTTGTGTTTGAGCGCTACGGGCCTACTCCTTGCCCGACCTCACCAAGGTGAGGCTCGCGATGTGTTCTGACGTGTTTTATAGGAATTCGAAAGAAAGCGAAAAGTAATATAATACTTTTTGTTCTTTACGCATATTGAATGAGTGTAACATACGAAGTTATGTTCGCTGCGCCTCAGAACTGATTCTCTTGGATGAAACCGGAGTACATTGTCGTTGGTATGTAAAGTTAACGAATACTCCGCAGCAAATACATTCTTCATTTTTAATTATGTTACCTAATTAAATGTAAGTACCTAAGTACCTCAAATGGTACTAAAAATTTTCGCTTCATTTATTTTTCTCTTTAGCTTCCGATTTTAATTAAACAATTTTCATGCAAATTTAAATCTCTTATTATTGTTAAACGATCCTCACTCGGTCTCGCCTACCGAATAAGTCCCAGATACTATATATAATTCCCTACAAACACAGACCAAATCAATCGGGTTGTTATCAGCACTATGATAAATTATGCATAGATTTCATAGATTAAAAATGAATAAAGTTACCGTTAAGACACAGAGAACAATAGCAGGAGTGATTAAGGGCACACGAGAACATTATATCTACAGAAATGAACATTCCTTGGAACAAAACTGACTACCGGTACACATAAGTACATTCTTACCTACACGAATACTATTATGCCTGTTTTCTTAGATGGTGACATGATTAATAACGTGAACTAAATATTGAATCATTATTTTATGTATTGATTACTACTTGTTTTATTACTACTCATTTGGTGAGATTAATAATAATAATTTATTAAAGCTTATATTTGTATTGAAGTCTCGCTATTCACGTTGTGTGTACCTTTTAATATGTATTAAAGTGATATTTCTTGATATTACACCAGTTACTGACATTGTATGGTCACTGACATAACTATTTCATTACATGTAGCAACACTGAAATTGTTTACCGAATCATACCATTAAAATTTTTTTATAACTTAAAACGCGTATTCAATTCTTAAAGCGTGTGTTAAAACGCTGCAAGTATATAATATTATAATATAATACCTGATCTGTGACATTTTATATTTATTGTAACGACTGTTATGGATATAATCTCTATTTATTAATCAATTACGTAATTACGTAGGAACCGATAACAAAACGTGATAATAAATGTACCGGCTTCACTCACGTAAGTTTTTCGGGATGGCCCGACTAGTATTTAACAATTATATACCCCAATTGCCCTACTAGATGAATTTAATAGTAAAATCATCAAAACATTCTAAATGGAGAGATTTATATTTATTTTCGGCGCGATCAATATAACGTGAACGGGGTTTCTCCCTACTATTCAAGTATTTCCGGTACCATATAAGTATGAATACAAAATGCCAAGTAAAGTGTCTCCGGCAGCGCTTTGCATGACTACCCTCTTGCTATTGTTATTCGTTCACGAAAAGCTTTTAAAACATTTTCTAATTTTATTACCCGTCCGAAGCTCGCTCCGAATTCTTTCGCTGAAAGGCTTTATGTAGGATCTATAAAAACCGTGAGAATTATAAGAGAATTAGATTTTATTTATTAGATTAAAATAATGATGTACTTAATATATGTATATTCCAGATTTAATAAAAATAAAAAATAAAAACACTCCAGATTTATGCAAACGTAAAATCACGGCCGTAATCACCGAAGTGGTAGGCAGAGGAAAATAGTACATTCCCACGTTTCACCAGTTACGTTTACATCCCATTATGGAATGTTCCAAATGTTTTATTGGAATATTCATTTATATTTATTTAAATATTTATGTGACGGCAACCGTTGTTTCATCATCGTATCGAATTGTCATTCTGGTATTTTGACATCTTATTTATCTTGGTAAAGACAATAAGAAATATAAAAAACTAAAAAACACGCTTTTATAGCACATCAAACTACAAAATCAAAAATAATTCTTAATATATTTATAATCGAAATAAGGAACAAAAAATATTAGTATTATTGCGAAAAAAGCGTGGGGCGCTTCACGTCACCTTTTTCGTGTAGCTATCGAGTACCCCACGCTTTTTAAATTAGATTTATAATTAATTATAAACAAAAATCATGAGTAACATAACATAATGTAACTAATTGACGTATGGTGAGTCGTTATGATATACTCATATCCATACCAATATTACTTCCTTCTTATAATTATTACATTCTGAATGTACCTTATAATGAGAACACTCAATGCGATAAGCCTAAGAAACTCACGCACTGAACTTGTTATACTTTTAGTTGATCTTACTGAAAACCATTATTCTTCACGGCTGTTTATTAATTAAGCAAGTATTTGCATGTTTTCATTGTTAATATTGGATATTAAATTGTATTTATTTGTATAATTCAAGCCTTTATTTAAAACATTAGTGATACTGGCCATTATTCTTGTAAATGAACGACAATTAAATAGGCAATTGCCGTCTTCTCCACAGCTAAATACTGTCCCAAACGGCGTTCATATTTATAATCAAAGATATAACACTACTTTTATACCACGAGTCAGTGAAGGTGTATTATATGCGACTCGTATACACGTTTTACATCATGATCATAGAACTGAAGTCATTTTTATTTATTGGTTCGCTCTATTGCACTATAGTATTTACTTTTAAACGGTATATTTATATACTACATAGTTTAATTGTGTAAATTTCAAATAAAACTTAAGAGCATAGAGACAGAGCTGTTACCAATTGTAACGTGGGTCGGTTCTTATTGAACAATCATTAAGTAACCATCGGCTATGTCGTACCGCGTTTTTCAGCGCTTGCATAGCTATTGATCTGAGCAAAGAAAATGGTCATTGTGATTCTAGGCATCTGAAATACATATATTTATTTCCATACATTCATTAAATCTTTGCTTCATGAAAACAATTATGTTTTTCATAGAAATACAGTAATAGAATTATCTCTATCTAGAAACAAACAGGTTTTACTTCTACGCGGACTTCAGTCACATTTTTTTTAAGCTATAATCGTATAGTAACGACAAAAACTCGATGGCGGACGCTACCCTCACATCCGCAATAGATTAAAATTCAGTGGCGGCGGTGACTCAAAGCTCGATGTTGTTACAATGGCAATGTACAAAATAAAAGCTTCGCACGCACTACGTGCAAAACGAATTTCCGGGAGTTACGTCAGCGGTAGTAAGTCTTCATCCAGACAGATAAAAATAACAAACTCATTCTTAAAATTTTAAAAGCTCATTTCAATAGAACTACCTTTTTAATTTACGTACAAGCATACTTTGTTATGCTCTTTTTTCTTTTGCAAGGCGTGACGTTGATAAGAGCATTTTACAAGACTTCCAATTTTAATACAAATTTCTAAGAATATGAAAAAGCTTTCAGATTACTTGTCATTATTCAACGAGACTTTGACGAAGGTCTGCTTCAAGTTCGAAGGCTTTTTAATAGGCTTAAAACTCTATTCAATACCTTGATAAAAGGCCTGTTAGTTATTGATATATTTGTAAAACATGAACACCATTTTAACAATCAAAAACAGCATATACGATATGATTAGTTATTACCTAGTTATTTTATTTTGTCAAGAGTCGTGTTAATGGCTTCTGGGGCAGGAAAACATCAAAGAAAAGTAATTATTACGTCGATATCTCTTTAGTAAAAGTATTATTTAATTAGTATGGGACATCATCTTCAATTTTAAAAAGGGAAAAATATTTATATCCATTAGCTTTACATGTTTTCTTTACTGTAATGTACTCGTATAATTTATTACATTTTTTTAGGATATTCGATTGGGTTTGGATGCTTTCTCTCCTGCGAACCTTCTCTACTTCTCTCTACGGATAAGTTGAAATACAGAATAGTGATCTACTCGTCTATTAGATGATATGAACAGCTGCGAAGCCTCCTATATTTCTTAATAAGTTTACCGAACGTTCAACATCTGGACCGACTGCTAATATGCCCTCCAAAGAACAGAAGCCATTTGGAAACTACCAATTGCTGACTCCTCATTCAAAATTTGCCCTCAAAGCACACTCACGTTGACAATAATAGCAAAAACGTAATGATAGGTTTCTAGAAATCCCGTAAGAATTCTTATGCAATGTTAATAGACTAAATTTATGATCCAAGGTGACAATGTTGAAACCTATCTGACCTTATGTAGAAGGACCTTGTTAAATCCAAAAGTAACCTCACAATTGAGACATGCGATAAACAACTAGAAATACATCCACACGGAATAGTTACTCAGCAAAACATTTTGTAAGCAAAATACCATTTAAAAATGAAATATTAATTATTTATCATTGAGGTAGAGGTAAAACAAATGGTTGGCAATAACTTTATTGATTATGCAAGAGCTACCTACTTAGCATAGTTAATGCGCATATTTTTTTACATACATCAGACACGAATGACCGGCCAACGTTCACTGTACCCGGTTCGAGAAGAAGCCTTTTTTAATCTCATTACCGGCTTTGGCTTACACGAGCGCTTTTTTGTATTGTAACGTGCGCTTTTGTAACTGAGTAAATATGTTAGGTATATTGTGTTTTGTAAAATAAGAATCTGGAAATTATTATGTTACCAATTTTCTTATCTCTTACAATATGTAAAGCCTACGCTAATTACGCCTCTGCCGTCATTTTTATATTTTTGACTGTTCTGTATAAAATAAAGGTGTAGGGGTATAATGGGTATAAGGGAAACGGGGTAAAGGGTATTGGTCTAAGGGGTTCAAAACTCCATCTTAGATGCCCAAACCAATTTCATCTGCTTAAGGTGCACCCAGCCATACCTCTAGGGAACCCCCTAAAAACCCCCATTGGGAAAGCTTATAGCCAGCCAGCAGTGACTCGAGATAGATTGATGTTGATGAAAATGTAAATAATTTATGACGGTGAAATTAATGAGGAATGTAATTGTTAATAATAGGATCTCAGTATTAATAGAAAACCAAATTATTATATACAATACAAAAATGTTAAAATAATTCTAGTTAGGTATATTCTTATAATATTAAAGGCATAATACGGTATCAACGAGCGAAGTTCACATGTAAATCTGTACACGCTCACCAAATAAACATTTTATAAAATGTTTCCACCCTCTGGAATACAACACCTGATAAATGATAGCTACGGGCGTTTTATGAAAATGCAAAGCGATAAAACATTCCGTCACTCGATGTAATATTTAGTAATAAAAATACTTGATAAGATAAGCAAGTTCAAAAATAGGTTTCAAACCGTTGCCTCCAGTTTTTTGGGGGGATATTAAACTGCTTTTTATTAAAATACTTACCCTATATATTATCGTATGTTTATTATAACAGTACCACATGGATTAAGTTAAGAATAGTAAAATAATACTCGATAATAATAATCGACAAATTTGTCATTCCACTATGGGAATATGGATCTCCTCGGCCAAGTATGGGTTGGCAGACTCCACACATCTTATTTTTTTTTTTAATTCTAGGGTGTGCAGATTTCCTCGCGATGTTTTCCTTTATCGTTAGCGAGTGATATTTAAATTTAAAACCCACTTTTTGTAAAGAGGTGCGCGCCATGGATTTAAACCCAGCACCCCCGGAGTGAGAGGCTGAATTCTTAATCACTGGGCTATCACTACATTGCAAGAATAGTAAAAGAGAGAGTCAAATTAAATGTTTTATTTTACACAGGACCTTTCGACTTTTAACTTACTCATCGTGACATAAAGATAACTGTTACGGTTTAAGACGCATTTTCAATAAATTTCATTATTAAAAGGAGGAAAGACGACAATTTCAAGGAAACAACTCAGGCAATGAAAAGCCGGATGTCGCATAAGTCACTGTCATGATACCTTTCGCTTACACTTTTTTGTTTTCGTTTCTTGTGGCTGCAACAATCACTAAAAAGAACATTTGATAATCGAATAGTATAATAAAAACTTACAAATAACCTATTTGAAAATACGCTTTAATTACTGTTGTTGGGTTGATTTAAAAAAGAATTTTGAGAAGAAGAAGAAGAAGAAACAGCTTTGATAATGCGTGTCGTGCACTTAAATAAAGTAATCATTAATTTTAAAAAAAGGAAGCTCTTTGTTACGACAGTTCGCGGTTATATTTAAACTGTAACCACCTTAATACCATTGGTTGATATTTCGGCAGCAATTAATACACAATGAAATAATTACAAGTTAATTGAAAAACAAAAATTATCCCACCTCTGAAAGCATACGTAATCAGGCCGCAGTTGCAGATAGAAAACGAATTGCAAATTCAAACGACGCCGGGCGCGATGCACTTTCGACTACGTGATCCTGGCTGATCGTCACAAGCAAATTTATATTAACGTTTGCATGCTTCGGAAGTCATATTATGCAGTCGAACCCGGTTGTTATCGTCACATAGCAGTCGGCAAGTCTTGTTTGAGGTTTATCCCGACGCACGTTTCTGAACATAATCCATATTAAAAAGTGTGGTGGAAGACTAGTGGGTCAAAGAGTCGAAGCTCAAAAGTCCACCAGTTGGGATGGCAATGTAAATTGCAAGGTCCGCTCTGTCTACTGGTTATAAAAAAATAAAACATTCCTGTCTAAAATTGCAATAACACTTGTGGTAATGTAATTATTTTATCTAAGCTATTTTGAACAATATTTTAATATTTCAAAATATTTCCCGCTATTTCTATCCCCCCCCCCCTATTCATATTCCCTCAGTTACAAAAGTATACCTATTCGTAGGCTTCTGAACTGTAATATATATGAATAAAATGTCTCTTGTACAAACTAGTGCAAGAAGCTAACCAAGTATCAGAATTTACTTATTAATTAATTGCTATTTAACGACAAACTGTAGCAGATGTGGACAAACTTTGCACACAAATAGCTCAAGTCTTGGTTTGAAACACACCAGATGGTACAAGGGATACTGGGAGAATAATAGGCTACAGTCGCAAGACAAAACTACGAGGCACCTAAATAAATACACCCTCATCCGTGGTTATTATATCGAATTTATTACTTCGGTATCTTTTCTCTGCTACCGGTAACTTTACGTATCAGAAATTATATTTAAATATGTCTATGTTCAGTTAAAATTTACTGTTAAAACATAACAAAAATAGATTCTAGTATATTGTAACCAACGTCAGACTGGCAACACTGATATTTTTATTCAAGAACATGCGCAGTTTTATTAATGTAATATATAAATATATCACTGGAGTAACGACCACACCGATAAAGCTGTCCATGCTTTTAAAAACGGTCCATTAGTGAAACTCAACTAACTTTAATGGGAGAGTGGCATGATTGTTCGTAATCGCTCAAATACACAATAAATTGTTCATTAAGAGTAAATTATTATCAACGACAATGCACTTTCTACCACAGGACTATAAAGTCTGACTATAAAGACTATCACCGTCGTCGTGTAGCTGGTCTGGCTGTGTTCTACAGGTAAATTTTGAGAAGTTCACGCAGGAACTACACGATTTAATTTCCCTAGCCCCTTTCTTACGCCGAACGTCTTGACACAAGCCTGGGTGACATAATTATC
>DWEC01000897.1:0-14877 GCA_018245735.1 Microceris miodesmiata
GCCATCTTAGCAATTATAACTTGTATCAAATGCATTTAAATTAAATTATATGGTAACTTATGGCCTTCTAATACTGCAAGCTATAAATGTAATTCCATGAATTAAAGCTGGATATAAAGATATTTATGTAGACTTATGGCAAATGTTTAATAACAGATACTTATATGTCACACACCCCAAGTAAATATTAAGAAAGTGTGAAATTTGTTTAAGTAAATTTCAGTTTATTCTAATTAATCTAAGAATTGATATAAAACTGGTGTATGTAATTTATATAAAATGAAACCCATTACCAAATTCATTAAAATTATGTAGATAAGACATAATTACAACCGTATTTCCCTTAAGAGGTTGCAGAGGAATGAATCACTCTTTCACAATTCAGTTTTTTAAGTATATTACACCATGGAATACAGGGCAAGCCTAACTGTTACTGTATCCAATGTAATATGATACTCAGTTATAGAATAATGTACTAAGAAAAAGCATTACCTGGGTTTTTTCTAATTTAAAGTCTTAATAGTCATTTGGAATCTCGATTCGTGCCCTGTGAATGGCAATAGGCTCACCACCTATTCCATGGGATGTAATTGTAATGGGTGAAATGTGGGAGTGTACTTACTACTCTGCCTATCCCTTCAGGGATTACAGGCATAATGTTATGTTTCCAAATGTGTCTTAATTATTATGCAGCAGGTATTACTGGAAAAAACTATACAAACTTAAAGGCTGCCTTTTTGATCTAGTGATCCACAAGTGTAATTGCTGAGTGAGACATCCTGGGTTTGATCCCCAGGTTGGTCAGGGTATTATTGAATTTTTATAGGTAGAAATTTCTAGTAGTAGCTTGGAATCTAGATTTAGTACTGTTTATGGCAAAAGGATCACCCTCTATTCCATGGGTTATAACAGGTGCAGCATGGAAGTATTAAACTGGTCTGCCTGCACCATCCGGGAAATACAGTTGTATAAATTTTAGGGCAAGCAATGGAAGTGAAATGTCTCTGAATTGTTTTTAATTTCTTTTTTAAATTTGCACACAATTTTTTGGACACTAGTTTTTCAATAGATAACAAAAAATAATCACTAGAAGTTTCTCATGATTTTTTAAAAAGAAACTGGAAACCATAGTTTATCTTAATTTAAGTATGGCATTAGATTCATACATCGCAACAACATTGTGAATTTTTGATAATAGAATTAGAAATTTTGAAATTCAGTGAATCAAAGTTATTTGACGGAATCCTGTTGTCTGTGTGTATGCTAATTATAATGTATTTCATTCTGGAATAAAGGACCTTTATCAAGAAATTTGCACTGTTTTCGCTAACACCTAAGTTCATCATCATCAACAATTCATCCCACTTTTAGAGATAGATCTGCTCTCAGAGTAAGAAGGGGAAAAAGTAAAGGCTAGTTCGCAAACCTACATTATTAAAAAAAAGTAACTACAGACCCGTAATCCCCAAAGAGATAGGTTTGAATTATAAAATTATAAATGTAAACAGAGTTATAGTACAAGAATGTTCAAACATCAGAATCATGAAATTATCTATACAATTTCTTTATCAATTATCAATACAATAAAAGAAATTCATATTTACTTGGTGGCACTTTTTTTGGGGCTGCTATGGGTACTTTTATAGGAGTTGCAGAAGTTTTCTCCTGACACACCATTTGACTTTGAGACTCGTTAACTCCCTGTTCTCTCTTAAAAACATCCAAAAATGTTTCCAACCCTGAAATAGCCTTAGTAACTGATGCAGATTTAACATTATTAGTATTTGCATTATTAATACTGACTTTACCAGTCTGAGAATTTGAAATGGCAGTGTTATTCTGTACTTTGGAACCATGAACACTAGCTCGACGAGCATCTGTATCATTTGTTTGCCCTATCTCCTTCTGACTCTGACTCTTTGTTTTCTGTACTTTGGCATTTGTAATTTTAACTTCTTTATGGATGGCGGCATTAATTTTTCGGTCAGGGGAATAATGACCATTTGTGATCACCTCCTTCTTAATTACATCATGAACATCTCCATTACTCATTCCACTGACAATATCTAACTCCTTCACTGGACTTTGACAAAGTTTGATTTTGTTTTCTATGGTTTCAGGAAAAACGAAATTGTCTTCTGTGTGACTTACGGTTATTTCATTAGCAATTACATCCGTATCATTAAATGTATACAGCTCACTTGGATCTATTTTAAATTTGGTATGGAAGAAATTATCGCTGAGGTGTGGGATATATGTTTGTTCGTCTCCTGAACTGTCATGTATGAACATGTTTACTTCACTACTGCAGCCCCCCGACACACCCTCCACAGCCATCTTATACTGTGTCGCACAACTCGTATCTGGTATAGTTTGGGGAATACCGCTGAAACTGAAGGAACAATAGATAAATAAAAACTGAATTGTCTTTGTATCACTTGAATAAAAGCACGCTCTTATAAACAGCAGAACAATCAATATGATATCTGCGCATTGTGATAAAATAATAAACTGCTCACCCCACATTTTCTGATGTACTCAAATACGACATACTGTATTCATTTTACAATCTAACGATACAAATGACTGTTATTGGGAAATGCAACAAAATTATTTTGGTCCCTTTGCTTCATTCTGAAAAGGATAAATGGCTTTAGAATGGACGTTAATACGTAACTATTATGTTGTTAGTCACAGTAAAATACGTATTATTTTGATTATTTGTAAGATAAACGCTTTTCATACATTGACAAACGTAATGACATCTGTCAAATTGAGAATTTAATGTTCTGTAATTTTCTGGTTATAACTATATATTCCAAACTGAAGAGGTAATACAGCGAAAATAAATCTCAAAATATTAAAGACAATTTAAACTGTAATATTTAACAGTAAAACAGTGATTTATAGTATTTTTTTTTCGATTACGATGTACAAAGCTCACGTTAATGTTCTACTGAAGCACGGCGCATTTTCCCAGGAAATTCTTTATATCCTTACTCAATATCACATGTATGTTTATTACTGAAACAATATGTTACTTATATATCCACAAAATTATAGTTTAGACAACACAAACTTTTATTCAATAACATCAAGTCGAATGACAGACACTACAGAATAGACAGAAAACATAATACAGCAAATGGTAGCCAAAATGCGGTTACGTTCAGAAATCAAAAATTTATTTTGAGGTCGAATACATTTTTTTTATAATATTGTACTAATTACTACGTATCATATAATAGAGGTAATCATCTATTAAATAAAAATAAATATTCATTACATTGGACATCTTTTTAATTAGAGATAAATTATAGAACAAAAATTATGTATCTATATGATATTTCCATAATTGGCAACAAATGTCATAAATGTTATATTTTGTTTGCAAATTTGTGTATGACAAAATTGAAAACAATATGGTATTTAAAATCTCTACACATTTGGTTATTGCCTGTAATCCTTCTTTTACCATTCAACTCTAATAGCACGATTTTTATGAACTTTGGCTAATATGAACTTAGTTAGATCTGATTCAAGAACCAATCACGGAAATTTGTACCTTAATTTGTCTAACAGTGTAATTAATACAGATATATATTTTGAAATGTTTTATCTGTATCTTGCATAACCGATATAGAAATCTAAAAAATAAATTGTTACTCTAATTAATTTTAATATAAACAATATTACAAATTTCAGATACAGTTTTTTAATTTGAATTTTTAAAAGTGATCCATAACTTATTTTCGTTATGTATTTGTTACACTAATTTTTATAAAGTAATATTATAATAGTCTTTTGAAATATTAGTATCCTTTTATAAGCAATAAAAGAATATTGTCGAAAATATATTATATTCCTTTTTGTATTGGTCTCAACCTAAATTAAAAAATTGAAAAAAAACCATTTTATGGGTCTGGTCTTGATAGTGACTGTCCTTAACATATTATCGATAATAGGGTAGGCAATAAGGACAGCATCGATTTTGATTTAATTAATTAGATTAACTCTATAACACTAATAATATTTTATATTTATTCAGATAAGCTAAAACAAATTGCTAAACTTTTTTTTCATCGTCAACGTTTATATTTGTAGTTCTATGAGCGTTTCCTTATTTTGAAAACTGAACTTGAAATTTGCCGCCAAATACCTTTTGATTTGAGAACCCCTATTTTCGAAGCGTTGTTGTGAATCCAATATGGCGATATCTGATGTTGTAGTATTTTGAAGGTACGTCAATTTGACGATTCTATAATGTGTAATCCGGTAAATATCACGCTGTTGGAAAATTTACGGTTTATTTACATGAACAATATACAAGTTTGACTCCAATCAATTGGATTTACAGTGTAGTGAAAGGTTTTTAGATTGTATTGTTTTGTTTGTGATTCCCGATAATTTCGCGACCCATTGTCATACTAAATTGAAAAGAAACCTTTTTGGTATTCATTACAGTAAGAATCGGTGTAATAATTACATATACAGGCGACAGATACTTGTGTTTTGACATCGTAAGTGTGGTTTCAGAATTTAGATCTTGTTATACCGAAGACGGAATGCAATTACGGTAATTACAAAACCAGAGTGAGTGTTCTGTGCTGTATCGTAAAATAATATGTTTTTTTTTTTTGTTACAGAAGTGCTTATGTTTTGTTACAAATGGGAGTTAAATAAATTATCAGTTGGGTGCATAAGTGTAGCGCCATAAGAATTGGTTTTTTATTTTGAGTACATAGTCACATTTAAGTTGACTATAATGACCGACACACGACGAAGAGTAAAGCTTTATGCTCTGAATGCTGACCGGCAATGGGACGACAGAGGGACAGGACATGTGTCGTCATGTTACGTGGAGAGGTTGAAAGGTACTTCGTTATTAGTAAGGGCAGAATCCGACGGTTCCCTCCTTTTGGAGAGTAAAATACAACCAGACACAGCCTATCAAAAACAGCAGGACACATTGATAGTTTGGTCAGAAGGGGACAACTTTGATTTAGCCTTAAGTTTTCAAGAAAAAGCTGGCTGCGATGAAATATGGGAAAAAATCTGTCAGGTAAATATATATATGAGTGTGACTATACATCTATTTATATTATATATGTATGTATACCAAGAAGTACCTGTTGTCAAGTTTTTTTTGATAAGTAACTATAATCTATTTATTATCTGTTTAAATAGAATGATAGAGGTCTGCCATTGTGCACATATGTTTCTTCTAGTTTTGCTTCTGAGACACTTAATTGTTATCTTTAAAACCAGTCATTATGATACCTTCATTCACTATAAAGGTGTTAAAGTTTTAGCTACATTTGACTGTTATTAAAAAGCTTAGCAAAGCATATTTTTACCTTTAATATTTTCTGTTATTATCCCGGTGCATTAAGTATTCTATAAATTATCAATAATAAAACTAACCCAGTTGAGGTCAATGGTATTGGCTAGTATAATACAAATGTCTTAACTTTATGTTGGGTTATGAAAATAAATAGTGTTCAATGTACAGTAGAGACTTGATCAACTGGACTAATTGTTGTCATTGGGCATTTGGATAATTGAAAATGGAATAATCGAAAGTATCTAGAAAAGCTGTTTTTGTACATGTTATAGCATAATACATAATATTAGGTAATTATTGAAAACAACAGAAATAAATTACACTTTTACCAAAAATCAATGATTATTAAAAGTGATTAAGAGATGACAAACTTTCCTAAATTTATAAAATATTGTAACCTTAAAGTTACTTGATCTGGGATGATAGTCAGGCTAATCACTAATTCAGATAACTGAGGACCAGATAATTGAGTTTCCACTGTATTGTGTTGCAAATTTTATTACTTTAGCTAATTATTTTAGGTCCAAGGGAAAGATCCATCTGTTGAAATCACACAAGACATTGTTGAGGAATCAGAAGATGAAAGATTTGATGAAATGTCCGATAGTGTTCAGCCTGTGGAGCTACCTGCTTGTGAAATGGGAAGGCTGGAGGACATTAGCGAACTTGTCAATAGCTGTTTGGTGTCTCCAGCTCGAAAGGACAAATTAGCTGCAGCACTAGAGACCCAACACTATATCAAAAAGTTGCTAAATCTTTTTCACATGTGTGAAGATATTGAGAATATAGAAGGACTGCATCATCTCTATGAGATATTCAAAAGTATATTTCTTCTGAATAAAAATAATTTGTTTGACACAATGTTTGCTGATGATACTATATTTGATGTTGTTGGCTGTCTCGAGTATGATCCTAGTTTGCCACAGCCCAAAAAGCACAGAGAGTATCTAAGAGAATTAGCAAAATTCCGAGAAGCCATTCCTATAAAAAATCAAGATTTACTTGCAAAAATACATCAAACATATAGAGTACAGTATATACAGGACATTGTTTTACCTACCCCTACTGTTTTTGAAGACAATTTGCTAAGCACATTGTCAAGTTTTATATTTTTCAATAAAGTAGAAATAGTGAAAATTATAGAAGAAGATGAGAAGTTTTTAACAGATTTATTTAAGTTGCTTATGGATGATAACACAGGAGACAGTAAAAGAAGAGACTTAGTTCTATTTTTAAAAGAGTTTTGTAATTTTTCACAAAACTTGCAACCTCAAGACAAAGATGCCTTTTACAAAACATTAGTTTCATTGGGGATCCTGCCAGCACTAGAAATAACTCTAAGTATAGATGACCAGAAGACCAAGACTGCATCTATAGATATACTGACATATATTGTTGAATTTTCACCTTCCGTTGTAAGAGATTATACACTACAGCAAGCAAATAACACAGAAGAGGTAAGTTATTTTTATATGTTTAAAAAGTTTCATGACTGTTTACAGTTTTATGAAGTTAGATGTTAATTCCTCTCAGTTAGTGTTTGATCTGCACCTAGTCTTTCTCTGAACTGGTCATGTTTAGTCATATAAATGACTAATATGGGTTAGTGTTGGCTAACTCTTTATCTCTTAAGTGTCACTTAGATGATCAATAATTAAATTTATTGGGAGTCTTTTAAGGTGGTAACCTAATTTAGGCAAAATGTATAATATACTTCCCCCCCAATCAATATTTCATCAGCACAGTGGTATCAGTAAAGCTTGCCACCAGAATTTATTTTGATGAAGTTATTAATGTATTTTGACATGCTTTTTCAATAAATCACTTAACTTCACTCGCTAAGTGTGATTCTTTAGATATATGAAAGCTATTGGCAAAATTTTATGTTGAATATAAAGGACATATTAAGTTGTTTCCCCAAGTTCTTATTGTTAGGGAACAGTTGTTGAACCTTGTTAAATGTCTTTACGGCAGTTTAAATAACTTCCGACAGATGGGTTGGCCACTAACCCTATTCTCCACCAATCTTCACTGGAGAAGTGTGGTGGAGAAGCGCCAGGGCTCCACCAGTTATGGGGACTGAGCCCAGCCCAGTAATGGCATATTAATAAAATGCAGCTGTTCAGGTTTTATCTTGATACCTACTCAATTGTTTTATTAAATGTTCAAGCATCAAAGAGAAGACATGCACAGTACTTACTTAAAGAGTAAGTAGCCTTGTGTTTATTACATATATAAGAACTTCATGTGAAGACCACAAAATACCACTATTAAATACCCTATTTCACAGAGAACACAGATACTGTTTTTACAATCTATATCTTTATGGTATATCAGTTCTTATAACCATTACAGATGAGAAATATTCTCAAATGCTTGCAGAATCTTTTAATAATAACACTTGAGAAATATGATTATTTTTTTCTCTTGCCATAATGTTTATCTGAGTGGTTCAATATAAAGACATTTTATTATTGTCTACTACATAGCATCCATAGTGTTATTAATTTTTTTCTGTCATCATGACAACGATTTAAATAGTGATTGTCTCATGTCTGGGTTTGGGGATCAGCCAACTGGTGGAAGCCTTGATCATGGTGACTCAGTGAGATAGTGGAGACATGAGGAATGTAATAGTTTCTTCTTTAATTTGTAGTGTTTGCTAAATATATTTCTTCTCTAAGTTAGTCTTAGATGCATTGATACCAATAAAAAAGTGATCACTCTATATTATACCTCTCTATGCCTATCCATTGTGCAACCTTGGAAGCACAGCAGTTTTGCATATTAAATAGGTGTTGGTGTCCAAATAAAAATTTGTTTTTTTCTTTTCAGGATCAAATGTTGTTAAACATAGTAATAGAACAGATGCTAAGAGATAGAGATCCAGAGCTTGGTGGTGCTGTGCAGCTCATGGGTGTTATGCGCATTCTTCTTGACCCTGAGAGCATGCTTGCATCTGTGAACAAGAGTGAAAAATCAGACTTTCTGAATTTTTTCTACAAACATAGTATACAAACGCTAATAGGTATTACCTTCTACATTTGACTGCCTTGTGTATAGTTATCTGTGCTGTGATTAATATACATATATATATATATTAAATAGAAGCTACGCTCTTAGCTGAACAAATAACCAAAGAAATATGAAATTTTTTAAATTGTAAATCATATCTATTTAATTTAATTATTTAGCAGTGATAGCTTAGTGGTTAAGAATGCAACCCCTCACTCCGGGGGTGCCAGGTTCAAACCCATGGCGCACCTCTTTACAAAAGTGCGTTATAAATTTAAAAATTTTAAAATCACTTGCTAACGGTGAAGGAAAACATCGTGAGGAAACCTGCACACCTTAGAATTTATAAAAAAAAAGAAGAAAAAAATATTTTCTAAGGTGTGTGAAGTCTGCCAACCTGCACTTGGCCAGCGTGGCAGACTAACTATGGCCTTAACCCTCTTAATATGACAGGAGACCCGTATCCCAACAGTAGAATTATAATGGGTTGAAAAAAAAAATATACATTTAATTGAAGAGGAGGTCTTAGGCATTTGTCTTTCAAGTCGGAGATTATGAAAAACTTCATATATGTGTAATATATTAACAGGAACCAATCCAATTGTTACAGCACCTTTACTTCAGAACACAACTGGTGAAAAACCCCTAAAAGAAGATTATCACACAGTACAGCTGTTAGGCTTGGTACTAGAACTGTTGTCATATTGTGTTGAACATCACTCTTACCATATCAAAACTTGTATATTGAATAAGGTGAGCTATTTTACACATTAATAATCTTTCATTTTTTTTTTCATCTTCAAAAATTTGACATAATTATTTATCACATGTTTGCTTCACTTCAATATATCTGTAACTTTGAAGCCTGTGTGTTTTTACACATGAGGAGAATGATGACGACATACAAGACATGTTGGGTCTTTGAGAATAAAGGTGTTTTATACTCAGTACTCACTGCCCACCCTATAAGAAACTTGACTTGATAATGTAATAATAATATAATGTATATTTAATTTTTTATACTCTGTTTCTATTATATTCATTTGTCAGAGAAATACTTATAGAAAATAATGATAAGTACAATATACTGTGGTAATAATTTTTGCGCCTTAATTATTATGTACATGATTTATAAAACCATACTGTATAAAATTGCTTGTTTTTGTTGAGGCATACACTTCATTGTCATGTAGAGACTTATAATTAGAGGATTTTGGAAAATCGTCATCTACACCAAGTTTGGTAGTCCAAGTTTGGTTCTGAAATGTTATAAAATATGAGAACTAGTAGGGGATAACTTTCTTCTTCTTTCATTCTTTCTTCATTCTTTCTTCTTCTTTCAACATTCTTTAAACCCTTTATTTGTTTAATTGTAATAAGTGAATACAGTTAACCTTTATCATATTAATTAATTCTCATTCTTTGACTAGACCTGTGTCTTACGGTGAAACTATCAAGAGGTTGAGGATGACCATTAGTCATTGCTGAAATCATTGCTAAGGGATTGGAAATATGTCAGCCCATATATGACAGATTTTTTATGTTACAAATAGACACAAATCAGTTAAGCATATCTTAAGAAGTGGTTAGCAGTGACATTAGATTTTAGATTTTATTTGGCAACACTTTTGAGAAATAAGAATCTAACAGAAACTGATAAAATTAGAGAGTAAATGAAGATGGTTGTCACAAAACATGTTTGTTTTTTAGTTGCTGTCACAGATTATTAAACAATATTATTGAATGAAATATTCCAGGATCTCCTTCGTCGCATTTTGGTGCTGATGAGATCAACACACACTTTCCTCGTACTGGGCGCTCTGAGGTTTATGAGGAAAATCATTGCGCTCAAGGATGATTATTACAACAGATACATAATCAAGGGGAATCTCTTCGCACCAGTTATAGACGCTTTCCTTAGGAATAATGGCAGGTTGGTTTGCTATTGATACAGAATATATTGTATTACACTTACTTTAGAGGTTTGTCTTAATGACTATTCTATGATATTATTCATTGCTAGAATTTATTAAGTAAACAATACTATTTAGCCATTTGATTTATTAGTGCATTTGATACACCCCACATGCATTTCGTTTTAATGCTTAATTTGAATGTGATATTGTTTCAACTCTTGTCACATATTAAAAATTGGCAAGACCTTGAAGACTGTTAATGAAAAACAATGTTACATAATTATTGTCTGGTATTATTTGATAATATTGTAAGTAAACAAACAACTGATTACTTTTATCTCCTATTACATTGAAAAATGAAATATTCCTTAAGTAAATAGTGCACCCTTATTTGTAATAAAAATATTGCAAATCTGTATTTGATTTGAGCTATAATTTGTAATTTGTATCATTACCTTAAAATTCTCTACATAAATATATTTTCATACGAGTATACAAAACAGTCAGAAATAGACATCAGATTTTATACACTATCATATAGAAATATGTAAGGTGATACATACACAAAACATACACCATAAAATTATTATTTACTAGCTTTTGCCCTCGGCTTCGCTCGCGTTGATCTGCCACATAAAGTTCGTGGACAAAGTTTGTGTATAGCATTTTTATACTCATGATGATAACTTTGGAATTAAATGTTCAAAGTGAAATGATATCTGTTCAACGAATTGACCAATTTTAATGATGTAAAGATAATAAAGTGGCTATAATTAAGTGGCATCTAACCACAAAAATGACAGCTAACCTCAAAAATTAAAATATAAAATAAAAATGACAGGAGAAAATGATAAATATAGCAAAATTCCAAACAGCAGAAACTATAGTCAATTGGATTGGATTGGATATTGTCGAGACTGAATAATACAGTGCGACGGTATTACGGTATTAAGGGTTGGAATTTATTACTGGAATGCTAGATGACATTGAAGTACTTAGATTTTGAGATTTTTTTGACAAACAATTTTTTTATTTTACATAAAAAATATTTCCAGTGTATTAATAGTGTCATAGTTAAAATGGTATTTATAAAATAAATAATCGATGTTTATAATGTTTCAGGTACAACCTTCTAGACTCAGCCATTCTAGAGTTATTTGAATTCATTAAGTTGGAGGACATTAAATCATTGTGTTCGCATGTTGTGGAAAACTATGGAAAGATTCTGGAAGATGTGGAATATGTACAGACATTTAAAGCTTTAAAAACACGGTATGACCAACATCAGGATAAACTCAAAGAGAGAGATCGAGGTGAGTGATACATGAGTGCATTTCACAATTCTATAATTTATTTAAGTCATATGAAATTAAACAAACAGAAAAAACTGATACAGCAAGTGTGCAATGTGATATGTGCAGAATATTTTCTTTCCCTCAATTCGTAGATATTGTTGCTAGGTTTTTTATAAATAGAGTCTAGATATTTCTTTAGTTTTAAAGAGGTACTTTGGCATACTAAGTTTGTAGTATCTTTGCGGTCACATATGGATTATGTAGTTTTACTGCTCACTACAATAAAAAGTACTCCATACGTTTAAACATGTCTGTCACGAATTTCAAAGTTGATTGTACGGGCAATGGCGTGACGATATAATAATAATAACAACAACTATCGGTAGTATTACTTAAGAGTACCTTACTGTTAGACTAGTAGTAGTAATCTCATGAAAGTGGGATGATCGCAACGGATGCGAGCAGTACAGGATCAAAGGAAATGACAAAACAAAAGGGAGGCCCTTGCCAGCAAGGCGAGGACGTGGGCCGATCGGACGGACCGGACGGACCGGAGGGCACTGTAGGAGGAAAGCGGTAGCGCAGTATAATGAGGAGTGTTGTCCGTGTGTGCAGTGAGCGGCAGCGTGGGCGTGGCGGAGGCCGTGGTGCCGTCGCTGCTGCGCGCGCGCTACCGGCGGGAGGCGCGCGCGCCCGACGACGAGGAGGAGATGTGGTTCAACGACGACGACGAACTGGACGACGACGCGCCGCTGGACGCCGCGCCGCCGCCGCACGCGCACCCGCACCACGCGCTCGACGCCATCGGTCTGCACACACACGCACCACTTTTATTATAAGATATTGTTATTATATCATCACGCCGGGTCCCTTAGTGACGAGAGCCCCTTAGGCGAGCCGTATGTTCAGTAGCGACCTGAGACAGGCTGATGAAAATGTTTGCTTATGGAGTAAACTGAGTGCATCCAGTGCTTACATATATTTTTATATTTAAGTACCAGACGCGTTTCTTCTATATTTATTCCTCTCCTGATTCAGTTTATATACATATTATTGTTTTTGTGTACTTATACAATAATAAATAAATAGTAAATATCTTGGGGTATCAAACACGTTCATCTGATTTCAAAATGAACATCTCTTGTTCTATGGTAGCAAGATAGCTGGTAATATAATTACACATAAACCCATAAATATATACTTATGTAAATATTTTTTGCTACTGCTATTGAGCATTACGTGCAACTTAATGTTCAGCTTTTACCTTTTAACCTTCATTACAAAATATTTTATCCTGTCTTACTTAAAACACTACTATGTAGCATCTTGGAATACATCCGTGAGAAGTAATCTCAAGGTGAACCTCCTGTGCAGGTAAAATAGTGGAGAAGAAAGTGTGCACGGCGGCGGAGGGCGTGAACGGGCCTAGCCGCGTGCTGCTGGGCGCGGCGGCCGCCAAGCCCGCGCACACCGACGTACAGGTATCCACGCCCACCTTACTCAATAAGGTAAACTTTAGTTCCCTCTCGCTTGCTCTCTACTGTCGCTTCTAGGGGAAGGTATTCTATCTATACAGTACTGTGTATATATATTTTATTTACATATGATCCTCAAACGTTTTAGTTGAACAAAATCCCAGGAGAAATATAAATTAAACATTATTATTCATTCATAGTTGTATTATGTCCATTATACATAATAGTATACTTAAATCTCAGTGCTAAAAAGAATTTGAGCCTTCAAAAGTTCGATATTAATTAGCCTCTGTTGAGTTCTCTGTTTAAGAGGAATATTTTGCAAATTTTAAAGTACTTTATTAAATTCCATATTTAAGATTATTAATGGATGTTACAAATACTGCCCCATTTAAATCCCAAGTTTGTTTGGAATAAATATATTTATATACAATACCAGTCAGACGCATAAAATGAATATAAAAAGATAGGAAAATATCATAAAATTCAATATATATTTATTACAATATATATTTATTAACTTGATAAATATAAACATAGAAATTGTCATACATACAAAAACTTTAATAAAACGAATCAAACATTTCTTAAAAATTTTTTTTAATCAAAATATACAGCTCTTGTATATTGAATTGTTTTTTATCAATCTTAGAATGAAAATAGTCATTTTTTTGTCTTATGAGATACGATTTTTTCAACATGTAAAGATGTTCACATGTCTTGATGTTAAGAAAGGCATTGATCATAAACATTTTTATCAAGCCTTATAAAGTTGAAATCAGGTCTGTGCATTATTTTGATAAATTTAAATATTTTTATTACTCAAAAACATTACATATAGGAACTAGTATACTATTACTTAAAATTCTAATTTGTGTAGCTTTCAGTAAGATTTTTTTCATTATTGTATGAATACATACATATACATGAATACATATTGAATCATAAAAATATAGTAAGTATATTCAGGGGTGAATGCTAGGCTTTGAACCCTGGACTCCTGGAAAGACCATCACAAATCTAAAAGCTTTCATTTCATATATTATTAATATTATGTATGTTTATCAATATGCCTTCAATATTGAAGTTTTTCTTATTTTATGAAGTTGCTAGTAAGTTTTCAAAACAGTAAAAATAAATATATTCAATACAAATAAAACAGTTTGGTTGTTCAAATATTGTGTGGATAAATATTTTGATATTTTACTACTTACATTTGCTATATACAGTTACTCAATTGCTAGTTGTTCCATCTATATTTGTAGTGAGTCTAAACAATATCAAATTTTATAGAAATCAATTCAATATTCAATTGGGTTCGATTGGGTTATGTCATATAGATTTGTATGTTAGATTTATATATTATAATTTTTTTACTGATTCATACATTGTTTTATTTATTTAATATAACAGTGTCATATTGTAGGAGTCATTTTGTATTTTAAAAATTCGTCGGAAATGATAATTTTTTACTTTGATATATATTACCATTTTGTAGCACATCAAGTTGCATTTCTCGTTTAAGTGATACAATTAAGGGATTATTATATAACGTTTCGAAGGCATTGCAGTGTTCAAGTGGGGTTCCTCAACGGCATCTTGCTTAGATTTACGATTTTTCTGTTAAACAGGAAAAAGTTTGCTTGATAAGTTTCTTCAAATTCAAATTTGGATAAGGTGTAAAATGTACTAAATGGTCATCGGCAACTAATCTTGGACTCCCACCGAGCCTCACGCGGCGAGGGCGGGGGAGCCCAACTTTCATCCTTCCATCCTCCTGTGTAATACGTCGGCTGACGAGCGGTGTGGTGCGGCAGGGGCTGGTGGACTAC
>DWEC01000898.1:0-14868 GCA_018245735.1 Microceris miodesmiata
GAATTAAGGTTCTACAGTTTGTTCAATAAGTTTCATATGATTGTAATTGAAAATAAATGGAAACTCATTACTTATATAAAAGCAATTATTTTTACATCTCTATATTTTTTATCTCTTCTTATATTTCAGTTCTTCGGTCTATGTGCTATCATTGCCTATGGTTTCGACGGCTACTTAAAGTACAAGGGATGGAAAAGAGGACTGCCTCCTCAGTAACACACCAGCATAGTTTTAATTACATGTTCTCTCACCGAAAATTTGTTACTTAACATTATTATTATGCATTAAGGTTTTTAATTGTTTAATTTTATTGTAGCATAGGATTTATTAACATTCACACATGTACCAAGAATATTGAAAGTCATTAGATGACAAAAAATTGTAAAAAAAGTTGTAAAGGGTAAATAATATTAAGTATAGTAAAGGTTAGTGTACAGTTTTCTTCATAACACTAACGTCAATTTTGATATATTACTATTGTATAAGTCATATTCATCATACTGCTGGGTCCAAAGGTGAGGAAAGAATTTAAGATTCTTTTACCCTATTACAATGTAAGGTTTTATTGTGTCATTGTGACATTTTGAAATATCATATTGACATTTTAAAATGTCATGTTGATATTTCAAAATGTCATATTTTTTGCTTTGACTTGGTCAGGTAAGTTATATGAAGGAAGAGTTGATTGACTCATTAACTTTTCTGCTGTACTGAAGTGAAAATTAAAACGAGTCTGATTACATTAGTAAACATATATGCATTAAACATATAAAGTTACAGTGGTATTGAATAGTAATGTGAAATACAACTTTTCATCTTTACTATGAACCATGTTAATGCTACTTCATTTAGACCAATTTATGCATCACTTGTGGTATTTCCCAGTATTTTTGCATTTACAATTTTTTTTTTGTAATTGCGTATTATCATTTTGGCCATGTTAATTTAGTAGTTATACTTTTTGACTAAGATATATGTATTTTATGACTTACCTACTGTCTGTTTTTGTATTGTATACCACTATTATAAAACAAGCAATCTTTGTTTTAAGTTATTAATGTACGCACACTGTTATTTGGTAGCGCTTCTCTTTACATAACTTAATAGTTTGTTTTTTTTATATAAAAATGTACCGATCTTTGCACAAAGTATAATGTTAACATGATCTATATTTATAACCTAATTTTTTGTAAGTCCTGTATGAAAGTGTCGCGGGCTATAAAGAAAAAATGTGAAATGAATTGAATCAAATGATTTTAAAATGAGTTATTTTGGTTGGATAGGAGCCTAATCCTGGATTTGAACCAGGTCAGACCAACGAGGCAGTCAATTCTTTGCTAAGTGAGTTTTGCTAGACATATTTCATATGAAGACACCTATTACAAAATCGAAGTGTTAGATGTTGGTACTTTATAAATACATGTACAATATTTCGTAGAAATTTATAGTTTCATGTAAATATATAAACAATATACATATTTTCTAACAGTATATACACATTAAACTAAGATTATGTAATAATGGAATTTGATGAAACATAGTTACATAGGCTTACAACAAAGCTTAATTTTTCCTGTGTAACAAAAAATATTTATAGACGCCATCCATGAATGTTAAAGTGAAAGGTTTTTCAAGGTATCATTTTGAATATAAAATTAATACTGTTGAATGCAGAAGTAATTGTTTAACAATTATTTCATCATGCTGATGTGATCTGCACATTTAAGGTACAATGGAATTCGTTTTCAGTGTCTTATTTGATACTATTCCGAGCTTTTAAATTTTATATTTATATATATCACAGAGCGTCTAATATATACTTATATATTTTTATAGGCAGTTATTTGTATGTTTGTACTGATGTTATTGTATCCACTTATGAAAAAGTATATTTATGTATTGTTATAAAAATACCATAAAATACCAACCTTCATTTGTATTTCTACCAGCTGTTCACAAAAACCAATTCTATTGTCAAATGTACAATTTTAGATTTTAACTTTTTTGTGATACATGCTGATTATGTTGCAAAATATAATACAGATGAGTCTCAATTGCTTATCAGTAACAGTAATTATTATTAATAACTGTTCTTTTTATATTATGTAAACAGTCGTATTTTTTAAGTATTTTTGTTTTTGAAAATTACTTTTTTTAAGTTACAGTAGTAGTTACCTTTTAAGTATTAACTGTTAACCAAACTTATTAAAACACGAAATATACTTAGAAGTTTTATTTAACATTTACAATAAATAAATTACACAGCTACTGATGAAAGAAACAATATTTTTAAACACAATTTTGATGGCACCCATGTATAAACCAAGTCTATTAGAGTATTTTGTAATAAATATAAACAGTATAAAAACAAATTTCTTTTTATAAAAGGATTTTATATAATGTTTATATGCAGTTTTTTTCCTACTGAAAAAGAAATTACCAAATTATCATTACTTTAATAGATATAACATTTCCTGGATCACAATACTAAATATAATCACAAGTCTAAATTCTGTGCCACTACTAGGAATTTCATCTTAGAAAAACTCAAAAGTAACCGAGTCTGGATTAAACCTAAGTCCTCTCTATCAGCTGCCACACTTGCAGCCACTGAACTAACATAACAGTCATAGTTAAATAGGAGTACATAATTAATATCATTAGTTCACATACATTTTTAACAAAAGACATATTAGTTACATTAATATCGCAGTACAGGTAACGTTACACAATGTAACCCAATTACTCATTGTTGTGTATAAAGTGAGAGTGGTACAATATTACAGTTTAAAACAGTTATTAATGTATTTACATCCAGCTGTGAATGAATTAACTGTTAGTAACAATTAGCCATAGACAACTGACCATAGTGTATGTATGTCACTGAGACAGAATGACAGTATAATTCAATGTATTACAACTTTAACAAATTGACTTATAGAAAAAAAGAGCAAAGTTTTTAACTTCAAATATATATATATATATATATAGGTATACAAATATATTTTTTATCAAAATAGACAGGATTACATTATCATAATTTATATACATAATATTATTTACTTAACACTATCTAAAACTTAACGGTTTAACCAACTAAACATTACAGATCGAGGTTCGCTAGACATATAGCACATTTGACACAAGTGTGAGCAAACAGGTGCCGAAGAACGGACGGACAGTTAAATAAACGAGCTGTGCTTTAAGCAACTAAAAAAGACCAGGCGTAGTGTAGACAATGTAAGCTTTGTAGACACTTCCGTGCCCCCTGTTGGACATAATCAGTACCACAAACAGAAGAAACACATTAAATATTTACTGATTTGTGCATATCATAACTATTATACAATTATTATACGTAGAGTACGGGAGCCAGCCTAAAATGTGTCCATCAAAAAAAAGGGAAAGCAAATGAGGCTACCTATCTGTCTCTTTCTACTCCCGCACGCCCAGTTAGCGCTAGCGTGAGTTCATGATTTGAAAAACAAGCTGTTCTTTTGCTGCGCACGCGTCAGCAATGAGATAGCTCTATATCATAGATAGATAGAGCTATCGCGATGGTTTCTCTCTTTCTAACCGTCGGATGTTGCCGCTTACAGGCAGGCATGCCTTCCCCGCTCTATTTATAATACTTCTATGAAATTATGTGTTTTAACATAAAATAAGATACAAACTTGTAACTTTTTAAACAAGATAAATTTTATGCCCTATAGTAAAATTGGATATTCAGAGCAGTGATCCTACAGGTCTATGATTTGAGCCTTATTCTAAAACCACAAAGATTCTTTGAAATTTTACTAACAATAAACATAGTATTTAGCATCGAATGGCCACAAATTAAGTGTGATATAAAATTAAAACATTATAAAAGCCATATATATATATAGCAGTTTAAATAAATGCAAAGCAGCTCATTACCTATATAAAACCAAATACATACAACAATTGTGAATTGAAGTGAGAATTTGGCCGCAGTTTGCATTCAGCTAAGAACAACACTAAAAGGAGATAAGTAGAGTAAGTACTAGTATCAAGGTACATTGTGATTAAGATAGTTAAAACATAACTATAGGTAAAAAACGTAACACCATGCCTATAATGCCCGAAGAGGAATGCAGAGGAAAGTAATACATTCCTATGTTTCGTCAGTTACAGTTGTGTCCCACTATAGAACAAGAGGTGAGCCTATTGCTATGCACTGGGTACAAATCTGAACTCCAAGCCACTACCAGAAATTATAAGTTAGATAATCTCAATTGTACCCGACCGAAGTATCGAACTCAGAGGCTCTCGATCACAAGTCGCCCTTGCAATCACTTAACCAACGAGGCATTAAAACTTGTTCAGACATAGATTTGCAACTATCATTTAAATCATAATAATGTAAGCATTCACAGCAAGAGAAACAATGATTTTTATGAAGTTTCATTAGAAAATCGTTCTTTTACCTTTGTGGTATAACTTTATAAAGTTTCTACATCAAATATATCCACAAAAAAAATTTATTAACATCAATATAGTCATAAAATAATGCGTATTCTGTCTCTTGCCACATTTTATATCATTGTGCTTAATTTAACTCCCATTTTTTTAATCCATTAATTTAACTCCCATACGTTGGGCAACACTGAACTATTATAGATCATTATAACAACATAAAATATATTTAGCTAGTATTGTAATAAATAAGGAAGAATTTCCAGCTTATAATTATTGATAATTTCACGCCTGTAATCCCCGAAGGGGTAGGCAGAGGAATGTAGTACACTCCCACGTTTCAACAATTACGTTAATGTCCCATGGAATAGGTGGTAAGCCTATTGCTATATACACCGGTTACAATTCCAGACTCCGAGTCACTACTAAAAATTTTAAATTAGAAAACTTTAATGGTACCCGACCCGGGACTTGAAATCAGGGTCTCCAGATCGGCAGTCACGCAGGCAAGCACTCGACCAATGAAGCAGTCTATACCTAATTAATGTTTTTTTGGCAAAAGGCTGGTTTGAAAAATTACATGTATTGATGATAATAGTACAAAAGTCATAGTCAATAGAAGTTTAAGTTTGTTAATTTTAATTTGGAAGAAGCCATATCCTCCAAACATGTACATGACTAGTTCAAAAATTTTACACAAATCAGCCTTTTTTTTCTCCAAATTTTGTTTGTTTTACACACAATATTATGTAACAACAATTATGTTTTTAATTATATTTTGTTTTCTTTGTGATTTAGATATGAAGATGTATCATATAACTAGTAAACAAAATATTTAACTTTCT
The DNA here is from genome assembly GCA_018245735.1 of Microceris miodesmiata. Lineage (NCBI taxonomy): Eukaryota > Metazoa > Arthropoda > Insecta > Lepidoptera > Hesperiidae > Microceris > Microceris miodesmiata. The sequence goes on from DWEC01000898.1 coordinate 5,283, forward strand.
TGTAACATTGCACTGTTTAAACATTACAGTATAGACACATCAAAAATCAGTTAAACTGAATAAGGCTGCCTAGTACGTTATAAGAAAATAGTAGTTTTTTATTACCATATAGATTTTTCTCTATATATGTGACAAAAACATGGTAATGTGTACAAAAAATTATATACAAAACATAAAAAAATTGAAATTCTTACAAATGCAGAGAAAACTATAAAGACAAAATAAATTACGGCATATATCAATCAAGTTAAAATAAAAAATTAGGCATTACATAAAACTTAATTAGTCAAATATGATATTATTCAATGTCTAATTACACTTTATTTTAAACTTTCTTAATACGGAAATTTATTATAAATGTACTTGCTCAACGCAGGTAGTATTTTGGGATGACGGTGGGGACTGCCCATTACCTCGTAGCAATAGGCGCTAACTCATGATGAAGGACCTCGTATAGGTCCGAAACTGGTCGATCCATCCCAAAAAACCCACGTGAGTGAAGCCGGTACATATATAATTAAGTGTAGAAACACTCGCGAAACATTTAATAGTATATACGATAATTGATATAGATTTGGTATTGGTTTAAATATTCAACATTAAATAGATTCATTTAAAGCTCGGAACATATTTATAAATAACATATTTATACTGAATAAAGTATACACATGATTAAAAACATATGAAGGCTGTGCTATTTAAGATGTATTCACAAATTAACACATTAATAACTAGATGTGCCTGCGACTTCGTTCGCATGGGAGACAAAACTTTTTGTAAAATTAAAGTAGCCTAAGTTACTCCTTATTACATCAGCTATTTGCCAGTGAAAGTCCCGTCAAAATCGGTCCAGTCGTTACAGAGATTAGCCGGTATAAACATACAGACAGACTAAAATAGCAAAAAATTTTATTTTGGTATACCTATGTAACGTGTATACATGCATTTGGTAAAAAGCGGTTACTTTAATATTACAAACAGCCACTCCAATTTTATTCATTTGTATAGATTTACACTTAGTAGCTAAGTTTTTGCTATGAAGATATTTTTGAATATTTGGAATGTGCTACAATCTTCGTGAACCCAATGAAAAAGAAATCAGCATATTTAAAATGGTAAAAATTGACTATTCATGAATGATACGACCATTAAGAAAATGTGGCTACGGATCCCAAAAATCATTTGACAATTTGAAAAATAATTTCTCATTTAATTTTTTTATTTATGTACGTTAATTTCGAAAGCTCAAAACCATCTAATAATCTAATCTATCTGTCGACGCGCATTATAGCAGAATATAAAATTTTAGCATCATTCACGTAGGTAAATAATTATAATTTAATTTTGTTTGATTGTACCAATGGTCAAGTCTGATTTTTAATATTATTCCGATGCAAACAAATTGCATCAGTAAGGTCGTTCCAAAAATAACCTTGCCACATCCGAGGGCTTATCGCTATAAGTGGAAATTTATTATGGCGTTATGCAACAGATAGGACAATAAATTGTGGTGATATATGTCATGACATAATAAGGTCATAACAAATGTACGAAATCCTAAAATGACATTGGAATAACGATATTGTTTTGAGCGAAAACGGATATGGCATTTTTATTACATAAAATATTAATAAAGTGCCAGAGCTTTTATATAAGTCATTATTACGTCCAATAAATTCAACTACAAAAATGCATCAGTCAAATCTATCCTGGACTTCGTTTCCTAAATTTTGGCGAAGAGGATTTTAACAATAGACCGTTTTTGTAACCGTCAGGCAAACGGACAATACGTCCAAAAATCCTCCAAAATAATTATAATTATATATTAATCCGGCGGGAATGTGGTGAGAATCGATTACTCCAAGTGGCAGGGTATGACATATCCAAAAACAAAATAGCTGTTGATGTTTGTTTTTCGCATAAAAATTTTTAATCATAAAAAATAATCTTAGAAAGTAGCTTTACCTAAATAAAGAAGTAATGGAAATATATTTTAATTACTTTCAATACCAAAGCTAAGTGACTAATTTTTGGTTAGAAAAAACAAAGCACTCATTTAAAAGAGCATTTAAATTAATTTGTTTACTTCGATGAAAACAAAAATCTTAAAATTATAAGAAAAATGAGATCTTGTATGAATTAAACATATATTTACAAGCTTAAACATTATTTTTAACTATATTCGAAATTAACGCAGTTTTTACAGGAAAAAACGGTGTGCTCAACACATGGCCTTTCCACAGCATATTAATAACATATATATTTTGATTTTAGATCTTTGTCTCTTGAACAGTCAACGATTTTTTGAGAAGAGATTTTTTGACCTAATATTGTAGGAATATTCTTATTCTCTCGTCATTGCCGTGAGAAATTCCATGTATCTCGCATTTTTAATTCCATTGTGTTCATACTCCACCACACTCCCACCGGGTCTAAGTACTAAGTAACTTTACAACTGTCGTCGATAGCCATTACAATTCCAATACGCTTGTATTAAATTGAGAATTGTTCGACTACAATAAATAACAAAGAAGTACAATGCCATTACAGGGGCGAAGATTGCAACCAGATCTTTTCTGTGGAGAGAAGAGTGTCTAGGCGACATCGGGCGAGGCGGCGCGCGAGGTCTTGGCGGAGCCCTGCGCGGGCTCCCCGCGCGCTATCGAACGCGCCTTCAAAAATGCTTCAGCGCCGTACAGCACCATCAACAGGTAGCCAAAGAACTGAAACCAGATGCACACGTAACAAAATCTATACCGACAAATCTACTAACGGGCAGGGCGTCGTTGAGGCGGACACTAAGGATCTGCAGACTCAAAACGTTTAACTCGCTGGCTAGATTTTGAGCGGACCACAGCCACACAGATTTGCTCCGATAAGCAGCTGCTCTGCTATACTCCAGTCTGAAGGGTATGTTTTGCAGGCGCACTGGAACATGAGCTTTTCTTATTTAAGATAATGAAGGTTAAGCGGGATGTATTTCTCTTTTTTAATATATTAAAAAGTTCGTAAACCAGCTAGATGTCGTCGGCTGACTGTTCAGTGTTACCATCTACACCCTTCAGAACAAGAGGCAAGAAAATACGTTAATGCATACGATTTACAAAACGAGGGTAGTCAAAAAAATGCTTAATAGTTTTCAACCATCTTTAAGTAGGGTAGTCATTGAAAACACGCATGTATTTACCTTATGGCTCATTTTTCTCCCATCTTTGGTACGAAAATACTATTTTTGTTACTTGGCTTGTTTAACTAATATCGTTCCGTGCTGTACATGTTGTCTTTTTTCTTTACTTTCATGAAAGTTGTATTTATTTACCAACTAGTTCTATAACTAACGAATTCACTTTTGTACACCGTACCACTGATTATACGTTTCTCGCTGTTATAAGAGATGTGACTTCAGGATTTTTTCCCAATTGTACCTACAGACCATTGTATTTGACAGGTCTCGTGGCGTTAACCAAGTAGTAATTGGTTTTGAATATTAGCAATAAAGTGATATTGGCTTAAGCACGTACCTACGTACATCTGTGCAATTAAAGAACTAAGATCTCTTCCTGCTAGGCCGTAGCATTTTGTACATTACAACAATATGAAAATATTTTGTGAAATTTTACGTTTCGATGATACTAAGTATTTAAAACATTCCACTAACCTGCACAAATAAAACTAAATACTTAAATAAACGCGGGTAAAACTAGCCAAATTATGGTAAAAGGTAAAACTAGCCAAATTATGGTAAAAGGTATCAAACTGGGGACACATTTATGTCATGGAATAGGCTGCTAATTCTATTTCGAGAATCGCCGTACAGTATGGCTGTGAATTGATGATTGACTAATAATTAAAACTTGCCAATAATATAATCAGTGAAGCTTATTAAAATTATGTCTTGCTAAGCGCAGTCCATTTCAAATGATCAAAATTCCTCTCACGCCCGAGGTCGTGCGTCATTCAAGAGAACAAAAACAAATCACTTTTGCAGTCACACTAACGAGATAGCCATCAAGATATTTCATTCTAAATATATATCCGTTTTTTTTAATCAAATTAATATTCTTGCCAAATGACAAGAAAAACACATGGCATTATACTTAGTTTTACACCCACATTTTGAAATTTTGCTCCCTACAAAGCAATCAATCTACTCGCTTTTCGCCTGTACACTTTTGCCATGTTCACTGATACAAAAGGTTGGTAAGGTCATTTCAGTCATTTGTGACTCTGGTGAGCTTGCTGTTATAATTGTGTCGATTTCCACCCAAAACAAATACTTGAGAAATAAAGTCAACAAATTATGCTTTATCTGGATGTCATATAATCTACCTGCAGGGATATGTAATTAGAAATGTTTGATGCAGACTGACCACCAAAGTCCAGACTCATGCAGTGCCAGGATAACCCTATAGTACGAGTAACAATTGCTACAAACTTCTCGGCCTTAATACTGTTCTAAAATATCTGAGTAATACATCTCTAGATTTTCGAACTTGCCAGAGCACTACAAGGTCTATAGTTGTCTACAGCTGCACAACCGAGTGCTAGCAAAATTGTAACTTACGGATGGCAAATATGTGAGTATAATGAGTGCTGATTTTTTTTACACTTAAGCACACAACCCAAACTTAAGAAGCCCTCATAAGATCAATCCACCACTGGACACATGTCTAGCATAGGATAGATATATAATAAATACACTTTGTACATTAGACATAAAATGTTAGAAACAGAAAAATAGGAAAATACCAATAGTAACATGCACTTGAAAGTTAAAATTTGCTTACCCCCGCGGCAGAGAATGCAACAGCCCCAAATGCTACGGCCATGGTCGATGCAATCATGTGCAGAAGGCAGAATATAAGACACACCACCAACTCCACTTGCAGCCACTTGAAGTTCGGAAAGTTCTCCACCACATGGCATGCATACAGCATGAACATGAACAATGTGTACAAGAGGCCCATTATTGCAACCAAGGTGAAGAAAACACCTTCATTATTCGAACGGAATACTGAAGATTGGATGCAGATGATGGTTAGCAGGGTAAGGTCCTGGAAAATAGAATGTAAAATTAGGCTATTACTATTTGCGGTAACTTCAGTGGTGAATCAATTTCGTATGGGCCAAGTGACAAGTTGACCTTAGATAAGAAGGGTCGTTGAGTGTTGTTCTTACTATTATCTAAACATGTGATTTCTATGTCCATTTAGTGAACAAGATATGCTTAAGTCACCTCACCATAGCCCTACCTCAATAGCTTTTCTCCTAATTTTTGTAAAAGATCATAAAAAATATTGTTTACTGTCGAATTTTGGTCACAATAGCACACAATATAAGTAGTTAGATATGAATATCCAAGAAAATTCATGTACAGTCAAGGTTCATATTATGCTATAATTTTAAAGTATCATTTTGATGATGACATAAGTGTGGGAACATGAAACAATTCAGCATTGTTACTTTGAAGCTAATAACTCAAACATATTTATTCATCATAAAATGTATATGTACAGACACACAATACCTACACTTAGTGATGCAATACATTGTGGTATCCATTTTATTACTGACTGTGAGGTTGCCAAGTAACAGACAATTAAGATCTTACAATGCATAACACAATGGCCTGCATTTATGTTTAGGCACTCCATATATACTAGCAGTTAATATATAGATATAAATGAAAATAAAATACAATAACCTAATACCAACTTAGTCCATAATGTCTCAGAATTTGTATCAAAATCTTGGAATAAACATAACTTCAAATATTCATGTTTTACATGTTCAAGACAATATCATAAATTTCAATGTCACCCACATTCAGTATGTTTCTTTTATTTTTTCGCATTAGAACAACTAAACCATTTTCAATCAAATTGAATAAAGAAGGATTTCAAATTATGAACAAGAATACAAATTACATTTTCCCACAAAATCATTTTCAAAAAACAATTATCATGATTTCAGTACTTTTTATAGCTAAAAAGCCAAAATTCTTACTGTTAAAAAGGAAATTATTTATAAATTAATAAGGGTCTGTTAATATAAAGTCCGTCTATTTACTTGTAAAGGAATAGTAAAGTGACAAATGTAATTTTAATATCAAAAACATTGACTGTACATTTTTAAAATTACACTTCCTGAATCTGATAGTTAACAGTCAGTTTATAATATGTAAAGGGTATAAAATGCTTACAACAATGGTAGCTTTGATCCCTCCCGATAATGTCCTGAAGACTCTCACGTCGAAGCGAATCCCCATAATATATAAAGTGGTGCGGGAACCAGTGACATCAGCTGTACCATGGTGGTTTGCAGCCATGCTGACCTAATTAGACAAATATATATTTATTGGATAAATATGTCTGCTCCAGCGGCTATCGGTTCTGTGCCAGATGTCACCAGCTCACTGCCACTTCAGCTTGCTAATCCTTTGGGCTATGTTGATAACTTTGGTGCTCTGTCCAATAGCCTCATTTCTGATGTGATCCTTCAGAGAGACACCGAGCATAGCCCGTGTTCTAGAGTAGAATCTGCGACTTGGCAAACATAATGTAGGACACCCTCCAGTTAGGTGGAGTGACAATATATGCTAAGTGGGTGGCAGTGGTTGGATGTGAAGAGCTGAAGATCGAGCTGGAATGCCTATGTCCAGCAGTAGATGGGAGTAGGCTGATAATGATGAAGAATGAATGATTGAATAAACAAAAAATTTTTATTAGATTATGGCTAGCATTTGATCTAGAATATTCCACTACAGAAAATGTATAGGTATAACATAGTCGTCCTACAAAATGTTTCATAACTATGTGAGAGGTAATCCAGATAACCAGACTGTAGTGATCATAAAATTGATTTCTGAATGAAAATTATTTTACAACTTAAAGAATTAGCAAATGGGGATGCAGGTGATCTTGTTTTAGTTGGTTATGAGGCATACAACTATCTGTGTCCAATCTCAGAGAGTACCTATTAAACATCACCTGTTGCTATTCTGGCGCGAGTGTTCCTTACTTATTATATCATTGACACTTAACACACATTCAAGCACCTCTGAAGAGGTAAGTACAGTTGTAAGCAAAACTTCCGAAATTTCTGAACCATAACTAGATAAATTAGAAGTTTTTTTTGGTAAGTGCCAAAATTGAGTACAAATTAATCCACAATAACATATGAATATAAGTTTATATTGCATGAATTTCTCTTTCTGGTAATAATCATTTTAATACAACAATTATACTTACAACGTTATGTAGCTTCGTGGTTAAAACCAACAGAATTTACGAAGTATTTCCCGCTCAACCGAAACACTGCGGATGTGTGATAAGGCCTTGTTGTCAGTTTTCCCTTGACACTAAATCAGTAGATGATACTGAATGGCGTTAAATGCAAAACAGTGACTCACAAATTCAAATTAATCCTAAATATAAAATGATTATTTACGGTTTACAATAACCGAATTGTTCCAAGAGATTTTACATCTTTAATAGCCAGATCCTATCTGATTATTTGAAAAAATAATGATATCTGCTAAATAACAAGGAAACGGGCAGAAGAAAAAATAGCCGCGAATGTAATTGTAAATCAAAACAATAATACTAGATGAGTAGCTCAAATTTCGTCAGATTCGTCAAATTCTCAAACGAAACTGTCAACGGCACAGAAAATCTATATTTACAGAGAGCACGACAGTCACACAGATTGGTAACGGTGACGGCAGTAAAAATCAATAAACTGAATCAACTTACTCAAAGCTAACCGTTTCTTTTAGTTTACGCAACGAATCAAAATATTTTAGATATATCATATTCATAATAGTAATACGAATCTTATATTAATTATGCATATGAAGCTCGAACTCGAAATATTAAAATGATTTCTTCGTAAATTATTATACTTTAGCGAAGTTATTTGATGCCATATGATAAACTTGAAAATTTATTTATAACGAACGAGGTCATGAACTCTAAACAAAATTGATGAAAAAATGTTCCATAATTGTGATTAAAAATCACCAAGCTGATCCATCTCATAAAAGCATAAACCTGATATAAAACCGACTGTCAGTACTAATAAAACTATATGAGTAATAAATTAATTTATATAGATTAATCACAACATTCACATTCGAAGTACATATTCGAATGTATCGTCAACTTTTTCAAGTGGGTGGATAGAGGGAGGAGGCAATATGTCAAAATTGTCAAATATTTACGGAATTTCGTCACCTGATATTTCCTTACTTTATTACACGGTTTAAATAAAATGTTGTAGTAAAATTGTATGTGGAGAATTATTGTTTGTGTAAATAAAATATCTGAGTGTCTTCAATTCGTATAAAAAATATAAGGTAAATATGAGACAACTACTTTAAATATGGGGAAAATAGTTTCCGCGGGATTTGTACTCTGTTTTGTCCGTAAACGCTATTTTAGGTGGTGACGAGCAGTGCTGAATTCTGTTCGTCTATTAGTGTTCAACGGCCCTGATGTATTATGTATTAAACTATAAAATTATTCATAATATTTACTGATATATTATGTGTATTTAATGTTCTTATTTAATACCTATATGGTTCAAAGGAAGTAACATTTATTCAGAATTTTAAATGAAGTGTTCTATTAGGTCTATTTATAATAACTATTTGTGAGCCAATCTAATGAAAACACCAATTTGTTTGTTTGATTATATTTGCAATCAAGTGATATGAAGAACGTAAACAATTAAAGTAATAACTGGAAATTAAAATTTTCATTTTGCTCAGCTACAGCAGGGGTACACCTGTTAGCAAATTAAACTTTTCATTGATATGCATTCAATGCAAACATTTGTAGAACGACTTGTAAATCCAAACAACGTATTTTCTACTTTCACTTTTAAAGTTATCATAACATTACTGGTGAGTACTTTCCCATAGTCAAATGTGTTTTCATTCATAGTTTGGGTACAGGTGTACATTTTTACTTTTTGTGATTCAGAAACATAGAAATTGTAGGTACTGAATTTTAAAAATAGGTAATACCTAAATCAAATCATAGGTGTTATTAATTAAATTTAATGATATAATATTTTGAAAATAAGTTCAAAGACTGCTTCCACTGGTGTTTTATCTCATAGAGATTATCTAATCTACTTCTTTATTTTCTACATGTGTGATACCATTTATTTTATACCATTATTTACCATTTATTTTATATTATATTTAAATACTTTCATTGAATCCAACATTGGCAGAGAACATTTTCAGTATTTTTTCAATTGTCTAAATAATCTACCTCATTGGTTGAATAGTCGTGACCTTGACTGCCACTCTAGAGGTTCAGATTTCAAATTCCTGGTCGGGTACTATTGGATTTTTCTAATTTAGAATTTCTAGTCGTGACTCGGAGTCTGGATCTATGCCCGGTGTATAGCAATAGGCTCACCACCTATTCCATGGGATGTAAACGTAACTGGTGAAATGTGAGAGTGGGGTGTAAGGGGTTCTAACTACCATCTCAGGATCTCAAGCCAACCTCACCTATCAACATGAGACCTGCACCAACAAGAGTAGAGAGAAGGCCTGCCTGAAATTTCGTAT
>DWEC01000899.1:0-14865 GCA_018245735.1 Microceris miodesmiata
GGGGGGGGGGCGGGGGGGGGGGGGGGGGGGGGTTAATCGAATAATACCGTAAACGCTAATCGAATAAGCGCTCCGTCACTATTGTTTCTCTTGTTCGAAATAATGTTTTTATTTGGTGCGAAGTCGGTGATTTTATATAAGGTATGACGATGCATGTTACAACACCCAGGGGTTCTTGCTGACTTGTTGTTGTTGATTAATTGTTGATGCAATCAGTCGATGTTTAAGAACACATAAGAGCGCAGTGTTATGCTACTTTGCTAATTACTTTTCATTGGATTGCTAATTATTGAGTTGTTTAACTGGTAAACAATTCTATCATACATCATCACGTTGCAATGGTCCTGGTACGGGGTAAGCAGAGAACGCCGATCCCCAAATATTTCTACTCTTATGGATCTGATGTTCTTCTTATATTTTGCTATTTCTATTCTATTTGCTTTCTATTATAACTTTTGGATGCTTATATTCTATTAAATGTGAACTAAACTATACAAGTACCAGTATGCCTTTATTTTTACTGTTTCGAGTGTCCATTATCGTGATTTTGCTATAAACTTAGTCATTAATGATACTAATATAATACTAGTATCATTGATCTACATATATGTATATAATTCATCGTCATATGATAATATGTAGGTAGTATATTATTACATGCAGGACATTTCAGTACCTCCCTAACGTGGCTGGAAGTCACAATATCCAATTTTTTTTCTCGCCAACCTTTATACAGCCTTTCAATAATTATAGTGCTCGTCCGTGTCTATAAATCAAGAAAATCCGTTTCTCAAAACTCAAGTTTTTTTTATCCGACTCTTTCTTATTCTACGGTTGGGATATACTCGTAAACAAGCTACCAAAGATAAAAATACACATATTATTAGATACACGTTAAAAAGAATATTGCAAAGGTAAAATAAAAAGTGAAAAATAATATTTTGTGGGTCCAACATTAACAGCGGGAATGCTTTTTTACTTAGCGCCGTTAAGTAAAACAATGTAAGTAACTTAAGTAAACTCGATGGATCAAAAGTCCGTCGGTTAATCGGTAGTGATAATCTTTTAATAGAATTATTATTACTTGGAAGAGTAATTTCGAAGAGACCTACAAAGTATTTTCAGTAGTGAGATCCTCAATTGATTATTATGTTTTTCGCAACCTTACGAAATCGCTATAATGAGATTCAAGTCTGTAAAACTTGTCGGTAAACAAGGCATTACTTTTAATAATCCTCTTAGTTTCATAAATAACGGCATTTAAAAAATCAAAGTAGTCTATTTTGCGATTAGTTAGATGATGATTTTTGAGTTAAGCATACTTTTGGGCTGTAGGTATCAAGTTGATTACTATTTAAATGAAACTTAAGAAGTATTGGAAATGAGTTATAAAAAAAAAATCGACCTTTTACTATTTAGAACATGACATACATGACATTGGTTTTCCCCCTAAAGGTATGCAGAGGAGTGTACACTGCGCACAGTTAATTATTTAAAACTTTCAAATTAGGAGTGAGAGGGTACTTCTCATACCCCCAAAGCGCGGGGCCATTGTCGCGGTCTAGATAATTGCAACTCGGGGCAGCTTTGATTTAATGTTAACTCATTTTAATGCTGCGTGGAAGGGTAAGCTGTAATACCGAAACTTTAAAAACAAATTCGGGAGTGCTATTTATATTAAACAACTTTTATAATTCCAGTACTAAAGAGCCGTAAGCGTTTTTACAGTTAATGTTATGGGAAGTAAAAGAAAGCATTTAAAAGAGAATAGGTATATAGTTTCTGTTTTTCCTATAACAACCTCAACCACCATGAATTAATTACTGATATTCTATGAAATTTTAAAACATTGAAACTATACAAGTGTGAAAACGCTGTTTAGGTTGAAATTGTCATTAAAAAAGGTATTAATTCATAATTTAAAATGTGTTATCATAATTACGATTGTATAATTCGTAAGTGCGATTCTATGGGTCAATGTTTTATGTATGTAGGGATTGGTACGTAGTATTATTTAACAATAATAATACTACTTGTACATAGGTAATAATAATTGTACCTACGAGTATATGCCCACGCTAGGACCCTTAATGCATAGACATTGAGCTTGAGAGAAATTTTTGGAATTCCTTGCCAAATACCTGTATATTACAATCCGGATGTATCTCTTCTCCCTTTACTATTTTCTCTGACAATGCTATCTTATAATAACATTATTCTTTATCTTCATCGAGCTATCCACGTCGACTACCAGATGTGGGCCTACCCTGAGGGACTTTTGCTCATAATCCCTACGTGGGGCATGGGTTGGAGATCGGAGAGCACGGCTTCTTGCCCCGCATATTTTGCTGAAAAGGTGGGCAGAGGAGTGTAGTACACTTTCCACGTTTCACCAGTTACGAGTATGTTTACGTCCTATGGAATAGGTGGTGAGCCTATTGCCGTACACCCGGCAGGACCCAGGATGATCAGGAGTCGCACTTGCAACCACTCGACCAACGTGGCAGTAACAATTATTATTAAATTCTAATTATTTGGGTCGTATCCCAAATAATAGGTATTTCTGAAATTGACAATAAATTTTGCATATTTATTTACTTGCCTTGTTGGTTGGGCTCGTTGGTTGCAAGCGCGACTGTTGAGCGAGACTTCCTGGGTTCGTTGCCGGATCGTGTACTATTGGATTTTTAAAATTGAGATTACTAGTAGTAGATTGGAGTTAAAATTTGTGCCGGTGTATGGAAAGAGGGTATTACATGATGGGGCGTAACACGTAACTGGCGAAACGTGGTAAGTGCTAGACTCCTCTGCCTTCGGGGAGATACAGGTGTGATGTTACGAGTACGTGTGTCGAGATAACATATTTATTTATTCCTTATTGTAAATCTGTATTCATCATAATAAAGGCCAACTTAATGCTTTGTGGGTTTCCCACCAGTCCGAAAACGATTTATTTCGTTTTTATAGTTACACCGACAAGCCTACGTTCCGCGGATTCCTTTGACACAAATATTTAATCTCCGAGATCTAGTCGTCCTTATTCGTACATTTTTGTTTATTGTATTAACAACTCCTTTTGAAAACATGTCGAACCGTTATCAAGCTTCATAATATGTATGTGGGTTTCTATACGAATTTGAAGTGTTATTGACTGTATTGAACGCTCACAATATAACTTTTTTAACGCTGCTCGTGCTTAATACGCAGATAAAAAAAGTTGAGTGGTTTAGAAACAGACTGGTTTTTGTATAGGTGCTGGCCACTTTAACGAAGGGTGTGTATTATCTAACTCACTATCATTATTATTATATCGTCACGCCAGGGTTCTTACGGGGTATACAATATATTAAGTACCAAAATCCTTGTCCTCACAGATCTGATGTGCTTCTTCTATTTTATTCATGAAATTATGACTGATGAAGAATTCATTTGATTTAGTATTTTTCAAACGAATATCCCAAATATTCGAAATAATACTCGTATAATGAGTTAATAGGTTTCAGTAATTTTCTAGAAAATCTATGTTTGTTATAAATATTGCTTTATGCGGCTACTAACAACTTCAATAGAAGTGTTAAGTCCGACGTTCACAATTTTTAAATAGCTGTCAAACGATTTCATTTAAATTTCATATGTATATTATTAAAACGCACGGCAAAATATTGATGCAACGATCAGTAGAAAAATGTAGGTATTCAACCGCAAGTAAAGTAAGTTGATACGTTATACTTATGGTCAGCAAAATCAACAAAATCGTTTATAATTATTATCGTATAAAACCGTAACGTTAATTATAAAGGCAGTCTGCTGCAACCAGGTAGGTAGTAATAATTTTCGACGAGCTGAACATTTTAAGATCTAATGAAGGTTATCGTGTATTGTTAAGGTTACATGACAAAGTGTGTACCATCAAGTTTCCCGAATAAAATTCCCTATTAAAACGCCTGAGGGAATATTTTAACGCACGATAAGAAAACTTTGTACCCCTTTTGAAGAAAATTGCGAGCTCGGAACAGTATAAAACTTGGTAGTCTCAAACTTTACTTAGATAAAAAGTGCGGGAAACTAAAATTTATAAAAAAAATGTTGTGAAAAAAATCTTAAATTGTCTTAGGTAAAACATTTTAATTTACGTTTGCACTGTTAATGTCAAACATAGCCTTGTCAATTAGTAGTACAAACGAAAGATTCATAGATGCGTACCTACTCTTTGACATGCATATGTAATTACCCCAATACGTTCTAATTAAAAACTTTCGATCGCTTCTAGAACCTAGTGGGCCGCAGAGATATTTGTTAATTTGCCAATAATTCTATTCTACAATAGCCGCTGAACAAATTTTTTTATTTGTTTCTAGCAAAACATCTATCTCGTACAAATTATTTAGGGGCAATTATTTATTGCTTAACAAGTGTAAAAATGGCGAATCATTATATTTTGGGTAGACCCCATTTTTTAGTTGTCAGTTTTTGCCCATCGACCATATTTTTGGTGATAAATACAAGACACAATAAGCCTCTGATCGCAAAAAATTTCTCAATACCAATAAGTAAGCTCTATTCGGCGTTATAATCGTGAGTATGTAATTATTAAGTATATATATTTCCTTTGATGAACCAATATTGCGAATCAATAGAATTATTAGCCGCCAATCACTCGCTTGGTTGACTCAAGTAAAAAAACTAGACACTTGTATTAATAAAACATGCTTGCTAATATTTTATAACTCTAACAATTCCTAAAAGGGGCCTTTATGTACTCGTATAAGTAGCCTCTTTTTCCGCAATAGCAATCTTGTTGTGAAAAGTAAATTATAGGCCGATAAAAAATTTCAAAGAAAATAGCCTGTGTGCTTTTCAAGAAATTATTGGACTCAGGTTATTATATAGAGATTTCAGGTAGAGCGGTTTTAATGTGAAAACGAAAAAGAGTTACTTCCGCATTAAAACTATAAAATGGATAAATATTATTTTTCTACGTAATTAAACACAAGGCTAAGATATGTACCTATATATACGCGTAAATAATAACAACAATTATACCTAAGAATGTATGCTATAATTATTCCTTATAATTTCCATTTCCATTTCCATTCCTTTTAATCAATATAATATATTCTTCATTACTGTTCATTTAACAATACTAATTCTTAATTATATGTATAAAACTGAAACATTCGGTATCAATTGTGAACTTACCTTAAAATAAATGCATCCATCCATCCAAATTGCCTGGACCAATAAAGAATTATGAAACATTCACTTATGTACTAATAGTTTTGATTTCAATACACGCGGAACAAAAAAAAGAGCGAACAAGTTTCGTAGAAGCCCAGTGATACCGCGGCAGCCGTGATCCCGTGCGTTCCAATCGAACTCATAGCGTCAACTGACGGCCACGCTGCCTCTTTCATTGCAAATTCTTTACAATCTTACCTGGAAAATTTTCCGAATTGAGCTACTCAGTTATTTCAGCTCTGAAAATAATTCATACCAATGCACATATGATTAGTATTGACTATTTTTGGATTTTCGGGCAAACTGGAACAAAACAGCGTACAAAAGGTATGATATTAACTTATAATTTGTGAATAAAACCTATCAAGCAATTAAAGGTTTCATTATAGCCATAGATAATACACGTATGTTATAATTAACGTGATATATTTATAATATTTTGTGTATAAGAACATATATATTTATGTCGTACCTAGATTTAATTTCATTAAATAACTTGAACAATTAAATAGTAAGTAAAATAGTTCTGTGAAAACAACTATCAACTAAAGTGTATCCAAAGTCCTTGTAAGATTACTTCTGGGTAAGACGAGTTCAATTGTTCATAACTCGTAGCTACTACAAATTTCAACCAGATAATTGTTTCAATTAATTACCTATATGTTTTAATTTTTAAATTTAATTATTTTTTTCTTAACAAAAAAAGTTGTTCATCAACTCTTCCTTTTCACAGGTCACAAATGTGTAGTCCGTATTATTGTGCGCTGCTTTGTGGATATCGTTTTTTATTTCTCACTTTGAAGCCCAGTGTCTTGATCCTTGTGTTCAGGTACATGGTACCTGCCAAAAGGTGGCTCAATTACTGTAAAGTTATTACACAATATCCACATATGCGCGATACCAACACATGTCGTGTAACATGTCATATTACCCGTACTGTTGGTTCCCTTGACATCGTTGATGATCTTCAAAAATTTTAACGTTCAGACCAAAAATAATCATTATACACATAGAAGCTAGTGTTCTTATTGCTTAGGATCTGAACCTTGCGTACTACACGTTGGATATGCTTGGATGTGCTTGTTCATGACACGTTTTTTAACCATTGTCATCAAATGTTATAATACGATTCTATTCAATTATAACAGTTTTATAAATTGTTAGATTTATATACTCAATAAACTTTATGTTTTCTTATAGTTACCAGTCATTCCATTATTATCAATTTATTCAGACTTTTACAAAGTAGGTGTCTCCTTTGCTAAGGTGCATTTATTTCTAGGTATGAGGTCATAAATCGCAATGTTTCCGAAACAGGATTGTGATTTATTTTAAGAAACTTGATTGTTCTTCGTTGTATATTACTGTTTAGAAAATTTTGGACAACATATTGTAGTGCGTAATGTTTTGTGAGTACTTTTTGGATAAAATACATGTTGTCAGGACACAGAAGAATGAAAAGAACAAGGTTAAGAACAGTAACTTCAGATCTTTTTTAGAGAATACAAGAGAATAAAGATTGATTATTTATTTTCAACACGAGAATGAGTTTTCTTTGATATTTGTACAAGATTTTGGTTAAGCGGCCTTGGAAGTTGTCGCGGCTGTTGACCGCGACCAATTCTTCAATTTTGGTATTAATCCGTTAAGTAGTGAGTAGACACATCAGGACACGTTTCCTCATTTGAGGGATCGCTTTACGCTATCCTATGATACGAAATAAACATCTTGCATTTACATCTACCAGTATGTGATACAACAGTGTTTTACTGGGATGTGATTTTTTTGATATTTCTTCTTCTTTCATTTGCATACTCAATACTATGTATTTGACACCCTAACTTAGGTTACTTTTGTACGTAACTTCGTAATCTTACTTTGTATGTAATATCACGCCTATAGTCCCCGAAGGAGTAGGCAGAGGAATGCACCACGTTATCCACTCACTCCACTCCCACTAGGGAATAGGTGGTGAGCCTAATGCCCCATGCATCGGGCACATATCCAGACTCCGAACCACTACTAGAAAATCTAAATTAAAAAATTTTGTAGTAGGTATTCGACCCGGGAAACGAACCCGGTACCTCCCGATCCGCAGTGGCACTTGCAACCAACACGACCAACGAGGCAGTCTATTATTTACTTTACTCGTCTTTTACTTTTGTATTAATTACAAATAAATCTACTTGTGATATAATACATCTACATAATACATATTGTTCAATATTCATTGCAAATTATAGCAATTTCTATCATTTTCTACCGGATGGTAAATAATAGAAATACGTCAAATTAAATTTAAATATGCCAGAAATAAATTTACTCATGTCAAAGTTAAAAATTACATTCGACATAAAATATCTACACAATATTCATAGTCATAATTGAATTCACAACACCTTCATACCAGGGGATCATTAATACTGTAATAGCATTTAGTGTGAAGCCACATTTAGAGTTGACGTTTAAGCTTAGAAATCTTCTAATAACTCCGGAAGTTTATTTAAAATTCTTATTGCCATAGTATTTTGTCGACATTCTATTCTTTGAATATACTATAATTTTATCAGTAAAAAGTCCAAATTTTTTTAGCTACACCATCCGTTTAGAATTCGCTTGCGTGTTAGTGTTAACTTTGAACTTAATCCTGTTGCGTACAGTTGTGCACACTGTGTTACTTACAAGTAGATGTGATTAAACGCATGCTCTCAACTCACTTGTAAAAGTCAGCAACGCATCCAATGTATACAAAAATAAACCGTTTTTACTACAAGCTAAAGGAACCACTGCTATTGCAATTAAATTAACTATGATTTAACATATCTAAGAGTATTTTGTTGAAGCGGCAGTGGGCCGGTCACATCTGTTGCAGAACCGATAGCCGCTGGAGCAGACGTTTTGGAGTGGACACCGCGACTTGGCAAACGTAGCGTACGACACCCTGCAGCTAGGTGGAGTGACGATATACGCAAAGTGGCCGACAGCGGTTGGATGCGAAGAGCTCAAGATCGAGCTCACTCGCGTGCTATTAGAGAGGCCTATGTCCAGCAGTGGACTGGAGTAGGATGAGTGAGAGAGAGAATTGAGCATGTTTCTTGTAGTGAATTTATATTGTTGTTTTTACTTCTTAAACTTATTGTTGGCGGCAAAGTTTTCTTGTGGGGATAGTACAATAGGTACATATGTTCTGTACGTTTCTATAGTTCTATAAGTTTTGTAACTCGGCTTCCAAGTAAGATTATTCGTTTGCAGGTTTCATTTAGAAAAAAAAGAGAAAATATTAGAATCACATTTTCTTCTTCAATTTGGCACATTTTCCTTAGTCGGGCTCTCAATTCCATTAACTTAATTCTTAGTGGTAGTAACTTTTTAGTACATCATTTACTTTGGGGTAATCAGTTCAACTCTTAATGGTCTGTTAAGCCTGTGGATTGTGAACCGGACTGTGAGCCGGGATAGTGAGTTCGATTTCCACGCTGATCAAATATGTGTGTAAAGAGAAAGTATTCGTTGTGTCTGAAGTGTAAAAAAGGACCTACTCGTATACACGTGTAGGTGTATATATGTGGTCATTAGCTACATATAAGCTCTCTTGAGGCTTACTTTGGGATGGGAGGATCGAGGGTGATGTCCCAAGTCATTACTAGTGTAATAAAATGTAGGACTGTTCTTAATTAAGTTGTACTGTAATAATTTCTACGATTGTGTGGACTTGGCCATGCCTATGCTTCTTGGAATTCAGCATCATCAGCCTGCTTCAGTCCACTGCTGGACGTAGGCCTCCCCAATGAGCGCCATCGCGCCCTGTCCTCGGCTTGTCGCATCCAGCATCTGCCTGCATATATAAAATTGTTTTTTACGTCGTCAATATATGGGAACAGATATAGCTAGATATCTCTTGGCATAGCAAGATATATGTTCGCAGATAATGACCGCAAAGATGTAAGCTGTCAATAATGTATCTCTTTTTATTTACAACTTGAAACTGATTTTTAATTGACTTTTACTATCTTTAATATTTCTTTCAAGCAAAATAAGTGTGACCTCGACGTCTATGGGGTGAAGT
The DNA here is from genome assembly GCA_018245735.1 of Microceris miodesmiata. Taxonomy (NCBI): domain Eukaryota; kingdom Metazoa; phylum Arthropoda; class Insecta; order Lepidoptera; family Hesperiidae; genus Microceris; species Microceris miodesmiata. The sequence goes on from DWEC01000899.1 coordinate 9,305, forward strand.
AATGACCAATCATCACTCAACAGTTGCTCATATTTCAAGAAAACTCTTGAATAATATTATCATTTACAAAGATATTATATTGTTTTTTCTTTCCTGTGACCCAGATGTTAGAAACTATAATATGACCTTGATTTTCTTCACTCTATCGCATACGATTTATAGCTTCATAAACCCTGAACTGCCTCTTTTTCATGTTATTCAGCTGTATTTTATAGCTGTCTAACACTATGTCCTTTGTGTTACTAGCTGAGGGGCGATAAGTATGATGTTTTAGTTTCAACTTTTGAACCAACCGTTTGGTAGGTTCCATTGCGTCGGTTACATGATTTCAAGTGAATTTGTGCTTAGTGTCATTAGTGTCTATGGTTATTTATGTCCAGTGTTTTAGTGTTCAATGGTATTTATGTCTATTTTTATTTGTGTCCAGTGAGAATTATCAGTTTAGTTTTAGCCCAGTCTATAATATGAAGGCTATATTTACATTGTTGGTAACCAGTCGTGTATACTATTTATAGAACTAGTGTCAAGTGTTAAATTGTAATGAAGTTTTAGAATTGAGAACACTTTTTGGAGGTTCTATTTATATTGTAGGTTTTCAAGCTTATTCCCTCCACTGCCCTCTTGGCGATTCAATGATTGACTGGCGCTCTGTTATGAGTCTGAGCCAATTTCAGATTTAATCCCTACACCCTTACTAATATCATGACCTTTTACCACCCTCGTGGATGCCTCCAGTACCCCCAAGGGAGCGTTATCACTCAGCTTAAGAAAAATTGATCGATGTCAATTTTTCGGTTGGTTTTGCTACCTTTATTATAGTGTGTATCGTGCTCTACTCTGATGAGCAAAGTCGACCTGATGCTGTTTTGCCATTTGTTTATGGCAGGCTATAGTGGTAAAAAAAATATAATTGACATTTATGTCCTAGTAATTTAAGTTTGTGTAATTTAGTTAATTCTTATCAATGATGAGTTTTAAACACATAGTAATGACATCGTCACGACTGCTTTCGTCGTTACAGTAGTTTTCAAGGTAAATTGCTTTGATACCAAAATTTATGTGAATAAACTTTATACTTAGGCCGTAGACCTGTTTTTTATAGTTCTATTACTGAAGAAAGTTACATCAAGAATCCCTACTTAAAGCGCTCATGGAACTTTTGTAATAAACGTAACATCACGCTTGTAATCCCGAGGTGGTAGGCAGAGGAGTGTAGTACTCTCTCATGTTGTATCAGCTACGTTGAGGTCCCATGGAATGGGTGGTGAGCTTATTGCCATACACCGGGCACAAATCCAGACTCCGAGTCACCAGTGGAAATTCTAAATCAGAAAAATCCAATAGAACCCGACCCGGGATTTAAACCCAGGACCTCGCGATCGGGAGTTGCGCTCGCAACCACTCGACCAACGAGACAATTATTATATTTGTAGAATATTAAAAATATTGAAAATAATTGACATTGGTTTTAATGTAAATGCTATTTTAATTAATAAGCTTTTACTACGCTACGGTTTAGGGTAAAATAATTAATAGAACGTTTATTTTGTTAACGAAATGTCATTTATTTTTGTTAAACATTAACGATTTTTGAATATGTCATTTTGGTTTCATTAAACATTATGTAAGCGACTTGCTCCGACTGCCTCACGAGACCAGTGACGAGCGACGAATATAAGTACATAATTTTATAAACTTCATACAATTAATAAAAATATACACATTTTATTTAACATTAACCCGTCGCTTTATGGGTGTATCTACTTTATATTTCCGCCAAAAAGTGAAACAATACAGTGTAGTGACAAAATCCAGCAAGACATTTATAAGAAAAGTAATTGGTCTCTTTATTAACATTTATATAGAAAAGGCTTAATTAACATTACAATATAGATTATATTAATATGAAAATATATATGTTCTGTGTTGATTTAGTCCCTGACGTGATATTGGAGCGATTGTGTTTTAATATTCGTTACAATACTCGAAATGCACTTACTTTTAATCTGTTTTTCGAATTTCCTTACATTCAGTAAAATAATCATAATATAATATTTATTAAATACACTTATCAGAGCAACGTTGGAAGTATTGAGTGTTAAGACAATGAAAATTTGATGTTGGTTTTAAAAAAATGCTGAATGATCCGGATTTACAAAGTTTAGCGACAGTGAACACTGACTAGTCTTTAAAATAAGATGTTAAATGTTACACTATTCCATTTATTATTATAAATATTTATGTTTGTACGTGAAAAAAGTATCTTACTGTTACCCTGTTACTAAAATGCTGTGATTTGTGGATAACTCAACAAATACAAATATATTACAATTAGCCAACAAGAAAATACTGTCAGTTATATAAAATATTACGTTAATCATATCTCATAGGAGACATTAGTAATTCGAAATTTGAAAATAAATGCTTTATAACATAAAATCGGTCCAACGTAAGTTTTCTATTTTGTTTGCGTGATTGAAATAGCCCAAAGTAATTTTAATGGCTTATCTTAAATAATAATATTTATTTAAAAGTTGTTATTGTAATCAATGAACAGAAAATTTGTGCTACGTTCATATATAAATCAATTTTATATTTTTTTATTGCATTGTGATTTTTAATTTAATATTATAATACATTATAATTATTTTTTTAAATAACGCATTTTGTATCTATTTATTGCACTTATTTATTAACGGTGGCAGGGTTGCCTCATTATTAAATACAAAGAAATAGAATACATACTCGAAATCTATGCTTACATAGTTAAAAAATAACAGCAAACAAACAACGTCACTTATTATAGCTTATTAATTATAATATACTACACGACGGTAGATAATTAAATAAATAATAAAAACAAGCTAAACCATAGTCTTACGGACCAGTAGCTATAGTCGTGTGACGGTCGCTGTGGCACTTACCGCGGTCATGTGACCTTACCGCGCTTTCATAATGACGTTCTTATTAAGGGCCCTTTCACATAGACAGTCGAGTAGAGTAGCGCAGAGCGTGATACGTCTCACATAATCCGGCGGTCTCAGTATCCGACCGATCTGACCGACTGTGAGAGCATAGCCTCCCGTAGTCGATCGAGCCATTCATATAAACAATACCCGGCGGCCGACGCAATTCTAGCAACACCGGGGGCAGGAAAGAGAGCCGGTCGGCTTCTCGAGAGAGAAAGCGTACGAACATAGTCGATCAGCTTCTTTTCATGTCGTACAATGAGCGCATTGGGACAGCGCTAAAGCATCTTTTTGCCAGAAAGCAATTTTAGTTAAAAATAGCCATTATTGAAATGTGCCAAAGTTCTATTGTAAAAACGATCAAAATTTGCACTGCTCTCCGAAACGCTCTATTTAAAAGAACCCGATAACGATTTCTGTTTAATTTTTTTCTTGTGATGTGTACATAAGGGGTACTTTACTCGAGGCCTGTACTTTATTTAATGAATACTTGAGACCTCTGGAATTAGAAGTCTATTAAAAATCTTCAACAGTTTTTATTACAAACTAACAGTATGTAGATGTGTATTGACCATACTTCAAGACGCATATATAGGTATGTATAATGTTAGCTATTAGCTATGCATTACAAGCACGGCTTCAGGATTTCTGTCTAGAGTATGTTACTCCTGTTTCTGGAGCTCATGCAAGAGCCTGACCTCGCCTCTCTTTGGCTTTGCGGAGTGCAAATGTGACCACAAAAACTTACTGCTTTGTCCCTGTGCTATGCTTCGGTAAAAGAAAATTGTAAACTTTTGTAAATTGATTAGGTATTTGATAAAATTTATTTTATTACGGACTCTTATAAAACATTTTACGATCCATTTTATGCATAAATTACACCTCATGTGTTGGTATGTATGTTAAAAGATTTTTATAAAGTGAATATTGAATGTCGTTTCGAGATTTCTTTGATCTAGAAAGGCTTGAGTTTTAAAACATTCAGAGACCAAGAACAGGGAAGAGCAGAAGACACCTTACTGCGTCGAACAATGCAATACGAAGATCCTCGCCTGTGCTGTGCGAGACGAACTCGTAATATGAGAATCGTAAAATTAAAAACAATATGTTGGAATGCGAAACGTAGCGACGCGTCGCCAGATTTCATTTGTTATTTGGCTTAACTTTAACATATCACATAATAAAAATTTTGTTCCTTGTCACATGTCACACAAGAATATATTATAAGCTATGCAAATACAACTTCACTTTAGCAGCCTTTGATTAATCGCTTTGCGATGTTGGATAGGGCTCTTCGGTGTCGTCCCAAGTGTCAACACTGCCGTCACCGGTCCGCTGAGCACGTTTGGCGATCATCTCTGGAGTTGCAGCTTTTACTGTAATAAATATGCATAGAATGAAGAGACTAGTGAAAGCCGAAGGCAGGTCTGTAAGGTTGAAGTTGTTTGCCACTCGGTGCTCTCTGCCCGCTCTGAGAAAAATATATATTTAAGATATTAACTTTGAGCTCGTTGCGGTGGACATGGAATGTTACCTGAATCATTTCTACTGTTCTGAACTTTTTTTTCAATTTTAAAGTAACGCGTTACGCAATACCTATGTATGTAAATATAAGCATTTAGTAGGTATTCTGTAAAAAAATTAAAAACTCAACATACAATCATAAGCCCATCCAATCTTCGCAAAGGCGTCGATGAATTTAGTCGACCAGTTGAGTCTCCCGAGCTCAGAAGTTCGGTAGTCGAAGGGGAACACGTGGTGGTAGTTGTGCCAGCCCTCGCCCAGTGCGGCCAAGCTTACCATTTTGCTTTCAACGGACTTAATAAATCTGAAAACATATATTAAGACAATGCTCAGCTACTTTTGCCTGCAATTACGGAAAGAAATTTAAATATTTTTTCTTATACAAAATTGATGGTAATAAGATACACATGCAAATATTCAATAAGAATTGTGTGGTATGCACTCATCACACGTTCTCGCCATTTTCCAGAGTTGACTAGGAGAGAATGTCATCAGGCATTGCTTAAGGTATTACATAGATAAAAGAATGTTAATAAATGTTTTGAAATATGTACAGAAATAAACATTGAAGTATTTTATTTAGGGCGCAAACGGAAATGATATTCTTGAAAGAAATCTAATTAGATTTTCTAGAATCAATAAAATCCAATTAGTGGGTAGTAGGAATATTATGTCAGTCAACACTATATAGCGAACGACTGAAATTAATTTTGTTCTTGTAGAAACTATAGTCGCAAAAATTACCTTTATTTCAAGGTATAAAATAAAAGATAATAATGTTGCCTCACTGACAATAACGCCGTAATATCAAGAGCGTTGTTCCTTCTATTTTACATAAAAGAACTTCTTAGAGAGGAAGGCTGTGCTAGGTTCCCTGCTCTCATAATGCAGCGCTTTTCAGCTGTTTCGCTAAGTTTCAGAAATCGGGATTCTCTGGTATTCCTTGTGGTATTTAAGATATGGTCTATTCTAAAAATCGGCTTACAATCCATCTCGCTTATGAGACTTCCGCTGTTTTATAGATCTATCTCACTTTCGGGATGACCATTGGTACTTTGGAGACCTACT
>DWEC01000900.1:0-14863 GCA_018245735.1 Microceris miodesmiata
ATGAATAAGTCGAATTTAAGATTAAAAAAAAATCAAAATTAATTTCTAACAGGGCAAGAAGAAAGCGACGAAGGTGAATATAAAACTGATTATAATTTCAATACCGAAAACATTTCTTGAACTTTTTGTATTTGAAAGAAGTTGCTGAGTTCTTTTAATATCCTTTAAAAAGTTTTTATATTAAAATTCCTCAGAAAAAAAACAAGTGAAGTTCTACGAGGATCTGCTCAAAAAAATCAAACAGTTCGGCAGTGAGTATATGTACAATAATATTTATTTATATTAATAACGTAATACTTTTACCGCATGTTTTGGAAGTTACCGGACGATTCTCGAACTCTGGTTTAGGAGTTATGGATTCTTTTTATTTGTATATGTTTACCTGATATTTCAAAAAACGTGCGTATATATACCATATGCTTACCTGATATTTCAAAGAACGTGCGTATATAAAAAGAATGATGCATTTAGAAGAAGGACGTCAGGTCTGAGATTTTTGGCATTTGGTGCTCTCTGTTTACACCTTGAGGGCCTGGCGTGATGATATGATAACTAACAATAATAACTAATAATAAATTAATAACAATACATTTGAATATTTGTGTTATTACATTGAATAGCTATGTTTCAGTATAAGTTTACGGCATTATATTAAAAAGTCACATAATATATAAACTGAAATGGGATTTAAATATCATCTCAAGACGTCTTATTTGATATCAGCGACAGATTGCCATTCGTGAGAACTGAGTTGGAACGACAAGATGGCTCGTATCTGTTTAAGTTCTAAACATATTATTAAAATATCATTATTATATTACTTGCTGATATTATAATCATTTCTTTTTTTGTTGCAGAGATTTATGGATAATAGTTCCAAGAAATTGTTTGTATTATTTTTGTTTTAATTAAAGGTTCTAATATTATATTATTATTGTTTTGTTCAAAATGTATTTTGATTATATTATTTATTTGTACTATATTTGTATGTATTCGGTAATTTAAGGATATTAATGGATATTAATACGGATATTAATACAATATTCGGATATTAATACAATATACGGATATTAATACAATATAAGGATATTAATACAATATTCTTTAAGAGTTTCTAAAGTACTAATAGAGTCACCCCCTATTTCAGGGTGGGAAATATAACATAACCAGTAAACTATGGGAATGTACTACACTCCTCTGATTATTTTTTCGGGAAAATTCAAGATTAACGTGATGTTAACGCATTATTATATATTGAAAACGGGTCATTGAGTTTCACAAAGTAGAAAGACGAGTACTAAAAACGTAAAACGTACAAATATAAAAGAGTCCGATAAAAATGAAATGCTTCGCATCGCATAATCAGTGGTTTATATTCAAAAATTTATTTCTACGCTTCAGCGAAGCAGAAGAGATGTTTCTAGACGTTTCAGACTTGATCTAACTGCGAGCATATCAAATGCATCAATTCGCTTTGGATTTTGGTTATTTCCCAATGGTATTACATATCTTTTTGTTTTTTAAAAAATTGCGACGCTTTTAATCCTATGAAGACCGAGTGGAAGAGAAAAAATATGTAATTCTTTAATTGATATATTCTATTTTTTGTGTGTTTTTTTGATCATAAATAATAAAATAATACTGTTTTTATATAAGATGCGATGATACAACAGTGTTGGTTTAGATATCAGGTTTATACTCCGTTGATCTGTTTCGTATCAGATTTCTGAAATAAGGGCCGTTTTAAGTATCTGTCGCAGTAAGGGTACAGGAAAAGATTGTGAGGTAACTTTTGACGTATCTATCGATATATGTAGATATATGTAGGTATCGATATATTATTTTTTCAGACGGTTTTACTCTGTAACATCAACCTTTACCAATGCCAAAGATATCACCATTTTATAAGTCGACTGATTTTAATTTTTGTTATCTAATCTACGGTTTTCATACCGAATTGAATGGATTGATAATGTAATGTTTAGTTGTAATAATGAGTTACTGATAAAAGGGTAAACAAACTGTTACCTAATTAATATTAGACATTCGGTCAAATTATTAATTAATACTAATATCATAGATTTATTTGTATAGATGTTTCTTGAACATACGTTAAATACATAGGAACTATTTAAAAATGTAATGCATATTTTGTTTATCGTTATTACAAAATTGTATACTTTTCAATTCAACATAACGTACATTACCCTGAGCACCCGCTAAACGAAAAACATATTGTAGAAATGGGGTTTATTTTTTTAAATTATTTTATTTATTTTCAACACTCAATACTTGAAACTAATCAACAAATGGATTTATTTTAATCAACAGTACAAATGTGTCGTTGTAAGCTCTACTTTGCGGTAGTGGGAAAAATATGTTAAAACTGTAATAAATTCGTATCACTAATGCGACTCCTGTTAGAACCCTTGATGTCAACGAGATCACTTAGCTTCGTAGCGTAGAGACCGCTCTTGAAAACTTGCTGGCGTTTCAGTACTGCGATTGTAATCAAACCGCACAGTGTTTCAGACCGCAAGGCAATTTAAATTTGCATATGTATTTTGCATTTCATTGCGTATTTCGTATATTATTAGTACATATTTTGTATGAAGTATGACTTAGTTAGCAATAGAATATAAATACATTTGCGAATTAAAATGTTTATGCGACTTGAAATAATGCGCGTTGATTACAGTAGTTTTAAGTGGGAATTTAATTTTATTAAGAACTTTCAATTATAATCATTTAACTTTATTAAGAGCTTTAGTCTGTCAACCCGCACTTGGCCAGCGTGGCAGACTATGACCTTAACCCTCTTGACATGAGAGGAGACCCGTATTCCAACAGTGGAATAGTAATAGGTTGGAAAAAAAGAGCCTGGTTTTTGTTATGTATTATAAATAATAAGTGCATGTGGTACATAATACATATTTTATTGACTCTATATGATGATATTATAAATATAGACAATGGTATTTCTCGTCATAGTATAATTCGTTTCAAAAATATTAAACACATTCTAAAGGTTTTCACCATTTCATTACTTCCATTCCAATAAATGTTCCAGAAAGTTCTAAGTACAATTCAGTTACGGTCATACAACAAAGTGAAAAGAAAACAATCTCTATTCAAAGATGAGAAGCAACTCTCAAGATTGCTGAAACTTCTCGAACTCGAGTACGACTCTACCGCTAACCGACACTTCAACTTGACTTACAACGAGATTTTTATTTTTCTTTAATCAGTTGTTTAATATCCTGGCGAATACAGTTTATCAATAAAACTAAAAATTATTGAATAAACTAACTGGTATAAGTAATTTCAATATTTTTTTTTTTTATAAGTTGTAAGTGATTGCCGGTGACATATTTTATCCTCTTTAGACTCTTTTAGGGGTTGATATAAAGTAAAAAAATCCAAGTAGTTTGAGCATATACCCACTCTATGTTTTATTTCATAGATATATTACAGTATATCGCATTCCGTAGTGACAGAATATGTTAATAACAATGAGAAATAAAGTCACTTTTCTATAATGATAACAGTAAATACGTGTCCTAATAGCTGTATATATACAGTCGTAGATCTTTCTTTTTATCGTTTTAAAGTTAACGCTCTTATTATGAAAGGTTACCCACATTCCAACAGTGGAATGATAAAAAGGTCGAATTAAAAAAAATATATCACGTATAATTTCCGGTACAGAATTACACAGTGTTACACATAGGGGAAGTGAAATACAAGCTACCGAGTTAATTAAATTAAGCGTGTCTAGCAGCGACTCTCTGCAGCGAATCTTATCTGTGCGCCGCAATACTACCTTCGCAATACCTTCATTAGGAAGAAAAGTTAATTTAATCTAACAAGCGAAATTGTTATGTTAATTCCAGTTTCGGGAAATTCACAAGCTTAAATATGTGTCTAAACTAAATTAGTCTTTGAAATATATCCTATTTGCAAATAAAATTCATCAAAATAGGTTTAAACATTTTCTATATTAGCCGGGATTATTAAATTAAAGTTTCATCAAAATAGGTTATCCGTGTTTTATGTTAACTGGGATGAATAAATTGCCTGACAATCTATTCGTACTCGTATATATGTATATAGCCCTTTAGGGCTTTAGGGTTTAGTAGCGTGCGAATAACCAGATGAATTTAATTGAAAATTTTAATATAATTTAACTTTAGCTTAAAAGTGTACAATGAAATAATTTGTAACGATAAATTTAAGTATTACATTTACATACAATTTTTTTTCATCAACCGTCGCAGTCAAATTACGGCCATGTTTAAATTAAATGGAGTTTCTATCTAATAAACATCACAGTGTTCAGAGTAAAACTGTTCGAAAATTTAAAATAACTTTTAGATCACAGTTTATGCCTAAAATAGTATCGCAGGTCACATTTAAATATCTTAAATACAAAATGAGAAAATTCACATAAATTATTGATATAAAACAATATTCATCATAATGAAATATAAAAAGTATATTAATATTATAATCATATTTATTGAAATATATAATGTATTTGTGGACCTCGAATAAAAAAACACCTGAAGGCAGACCCAGAATGCGCTGGAATGATGAATTTGAACTTCTAACAAAGATAAGGTTTACTTGTTGGAAAACGTAGAACAGTGATGAAAAAGAATGGTGACAAATTGTTACAGAGGCCAAGACTCAGAATTCTAAGTTTGTTGTGCCGAAGAAAAAAGAAGAATATATTTCCGAACATTTTCCATTGAAGTTTATATCCAGCGTGTATGGTGTCGTTTGGTATAAGTTCGCTGGTACAACAAGTATTCGTGTCATTTAAAGTCAAAGTACGTCTTAACCTCTCAGTCGTGAAGTTTCGCCTTATCAAAGGTCGAAACCGCTCAAATGCAAGTTTACTAACATGGAAAGTTCTTCAACTCAAGCACGACTCCACCAGCTGTGCTTGAAATAGTTGACATATATTCCTTTCACTCACCGGTTTTCTTTTCGTAAATTTGAGTGTACTGGTTATAGCTCATCTGATTTGGTTGGTTTGAAGGAGATAAATATTAAATTAAATTAACATTAAAATGAAATTACATTTATTAACTAAATTTAGAGGCGACCCTTTTACGGAAAACCAGAGTTTAGCTATATAAGCTGTTCCTCAAAATTTTATTTTATAATAAGATTATTTTATTACTAAACATTTCTTAAGTAAACATATTTATTAATTATTAAGCAACTTTATTTTTGTAAGTTATTTCACGATAGCCCGACAACAAACATTTCGTAAATATAATGTACAATTTAATCACGTCCCAGTTTAATTCTCGTAAGTTTTTTCAAATTAAGATCTTCACGACCTCTACCTACGCCGTTCGCAGCGAGGTCGCAGCGGAGACAACGCGGAGATATGTTAAGCCGGAACTAATCCAACTTAATCCGAACTTTAATCCATTAAGATGTCTTACAGTTGTATCAACTCGTTAAACATTGCTTAGATCGGAATATAAACGACTCAGTGGTATAGTAAAAACGTTTTCTAATTTTGTTTTTGTATGTAGAGAGGGAAACGGGCTTAGGATAACAAAATCCCATTATCGCCTACTTCCGTTGAAATTCGAAAAGGACTATTATTGATCAGACTAAATGATAATAACACCAGATCTATTCATATGAATAGGTAAGGTTATCGGCCTATGCGTAGGCCTATTCGTAGAAATAAACCTACGCATACGCCTATAGACATACCTATTCGTACAAAAAGGCCTGGTGTTGTTGTCAGTTAGATTACGTAGGTACAGTACAAAATACTACCAACAGAGACAGTACAATTATTAACGTATTTAATATATCTCAGTCACAGTATTCGTTCATAGTTGATTACAGATGAAATATTACAAAGTTTACTGATATAGTTACCTTTAATCTACACTTGGACCGACAACCTTACCCTTCGGATCAAAACATAAATTGTTTTAATTAAATTTGTTTTACGTCAGAAATAGATGCGTATTACTTCCAAACGAATGGAATATCGCTTTAAACAAACTATACGACCTTTAATCTAATAATTGGCAATGCCCGAAAATTGGTAACCGGGGATTTAATATAATAAGGTCAGAATTTCCTCGTATCCTCCATCACTATTTCTATTATTTCAAAGTTTCTTGTTACAGTCGCGATTGAAGTGATCAGATTTGCTCCAACGCTTCACAGAGCTTGAATAAAACATGATAGCGTTGGTAACGCTTTCTTCAGATCAGTGCTTAAGAGCACTGAGGAATAATGATGACTGAAAAATATAACTGCGCTTTTTATAAAACGGTATCCTTTCCTTTCATTCCGCTCTCAAATTAACTTTTATTGTCTACTTAGCTCTCTTTATTACCTTTTCAGCCAGCAGTTGGACACAGGTCTCCATTTACAATAGGAAATAGGAATAGGAACGTTATGACTACCAAGATGATTAAATACGGGTTTCCAGACATCGTATGTCCTAATAATAAATATAAGATATAGTTGAAATTTAAATGTCACTTGCTAACGGTGAAGGAAAACATAGTGAGGAAATATACACACCTTACTTAATCCTTAACCCTTAACCCTCTCAATATGAGAGGAGACCCATATTCCAACAGTGGAATTATAATGGGTCGATTATTATTATTATAGTTGAAATGGTTAATCCTGAGAGCTAATATATTATTAAGGTTTAAAAATGGGATGTAATAATATTAAAAAAATTACTAGCATGTAGAACCAATAAAACTTAACACACTTGATCGGATTCCATATGAAATCAGCTGGATGTGGAAAATAAATGGCTTCTTTGCGTGGAATTGCTTTTATTACCATCCTCACTGCAATTTCGAACTTCTGCTGTATAAGTACTCCCCATCCGTATATAAGGAGAGGATGTTTCATTAAATATGCACCAACCATTCCCACATATAGTTTCTCGAGCACAGAAAAAATATACATTAGTTATGTCGGTACATATTTAATTATAAATATACATGTACATATATATAGATAAATACTTACGAAACACCACGAATACAAACTCACGAATACATGTTATTCAAGTTATCTTAACATTAAAAAACAGGCATTGAAAAGAGTCAAAGAGCGTTTTAAATCATTAGTCGTTTGAATGGTTCAAGAATATTTTTATGTGCTTTCCATGTTACTCGTATGTACCCAGAATGTATTTAATGATTATACTAAGCGTTATTATAAAACTTGTCGCTTATGTTTTTAGGTTTTATAACTCCTTTACGGTTTTAGTTGTACAGGATAGTTGGCAAGTCTTACAAAATTTTACAAGTGCAAACATTTTTATACATATCGGTTAAAATTTAACTCTATCAATAATGTAGAGCGTTGCAAATAAAACGGGACATCTTAAATATTGCAACAACCCTTTCACCGCATTGCGTCCGGATAATGTGGGAAATTCGCCAACTAGTGTCCAAGAGGCTCTACATAATAACTTGAATATAACCACTTCCGGTGTGGTCTTTGCTTCCCACAATATAACCACTGCCGGTCTGGTCTTAGCGTTTCTGCTCACATCGTTTCTTTACGTAGTAGAATTCGGTCAAATATTTTTTATAAGATAAGAGTTATTGTGTAGTCTTTTTTTAACTAGTATTTCAGTGCGTAGAAGTTAGTCAATGAATGAATTTAGGTAACATTTCTAAATGTGCCATTTAATATTACAGAAATATATGTTTAGAGCGTGAAAATATTAAATTGATAAATATATGTATAATAAAATAAAGACATAAATCCTTTTCAAATAATTGACCGATAGGATACATAAAAGGAAATCAGATATTTTTCAGAAATTCTTAAAAGAAGGTACCTAATGTCATAGCACTATCAGTAAATATCGTTACGTTTAACGGCTTTTCTTTTTATTTATTATATATTATGTATTTTATATATGTGTTATCCTTGTGTAGTATTTTATATTTAAGGATAGAAGGGAGAACTAATGGCATTTTTTCCCAGTCAACACTGGTTGATAGAGATAGCATGTGGTTAATGCACATTTCAGTAATAATAATAATCATAACTTCATTTTTCTTCTTAATTGCACAATTACATTATGGTTATAAAAATACATAATGTGATTAAAATGTTCAAAATCTGCAAACTAATATTCAGATTAGGCCTATCTACACGAGGTTATTCATTTATCTGAAAATGATCTATATAACTGACAATAATTGACAGTTGATAATGAGATGGGTTATCACGATACGAGCTCCATTCAACTGGATTAATTAGCCTAATCCCCTACGTGGATAATGTTACAACTTAAATGAGTTCTAGGTGTATTATCGAATGACTAATGTTATATTTGGCAAATTTGTACCTATAGAGAAACAAGGTGATATTGTTACATGTAACAATTCAACAACAATTACAACATTGTAACAATTACACAAATTAAATTGTTTGTTATTATTATTTTATTCAATTATAACGAATAAAAGATAAGTTCAATAAAAATTTTCCAATAGTAATTACATGTGCAGTTCAAATACTAAATAGTATTTCCGATTAATATACATACTATTTTGTTAATTCGACCTTTGTCATTGGCATTTTGGTTATCTTTATTTACACTAAGTCGGTCTACTGTACGTCTATTTTTATTGTGAAGAAAAATTTTGATATGTAGGAAATATACTAAAATACCCTTAAAACCTGGGGATATGGGAGATTAGCGGTAAGTTTAACCTATCTGGTAAATATTCTAAAATGATCCAAAAAATAGTTAAGAACAAAAAAATATTTTACGAACACTGTATCTTAGTGGACATATATGTATGAAGGTAGATATTGTCGGTTGAAAAGTGGGTTTAACATGTATAAATCTACTTAACGGTAAATGGAAATAAATTGAATATCGTATGTTGGAGTAGAATGCAGCGTACATATTAGTTCTAGCATCGCATCGATTGCAGACTTGCTAAGTGTAATATTTTATATGAGAACGTATTGAACCGAGCGGGACGAACGCTCTACGATTTATTTACCTGAACTTCCTCCATAACGTTCAATTCTAGCGGCATATTGTACTTGACTTTTATTTTATAGTTACATTATTTGTTTAAAAATCTAGTAAGAATCTCGTAAAATTTCAGTTCACATTTAAATCTACGGCAATATCTTTAAACTTTTTAACACGCCAAAGTCTGGTTTATGGCAACACACTCACCAGCTATTCTATAGTGGGATGTAAACGTAACTGCTGAAACGTGGGAGTGTACTACACTCCCATGTCTATCCATTCGGGTATTATAAACGTACTTTTACGTTGCTGAGTACAACAAAATATTAAATACATTTAACAGTCTAAAAGCTTACTACAGATATAAAGAACAAAACTGTAAGCGACATTATAAAGGAAATCCTACTGAAGTATTTTCAGCAATAACGGTTTTTTGGTCAATCAAACACTCAGTGAGGGTCTTATCTCGGAATCGGTCTGAATCCGATTACGACGGCTCAATCTCACCAATTTTTCAACCCCGTCTTTGGATCGAATTTAGCCAATTTATACGAGTACTTAATCTATATTTATTTTTGTCTCGTTTTAACGACAGATTAATTATCAAGTAAAAAGTGATTATTAAATAGTTTTAGAGTACTTCTTTGTAATTTTATTGGAAATCTTTTATAATCAAAACTGTAAGAGGAAAGAAAAAGTATTTCGGCATTTTTCATTTATTTATATGATAAGCTGTAGAGCTTAGAAGTAGAGTTTGAAAGTAGAGTTGTAGAACTCTACTTGCAAAGCAATATTGCAATAACTCTATATAACAATTTAAAAAAAACAGCGGGAGGCTGCTGGATTCGCAAGGCCCAGTACCAGAAAGCGTGGCATCGATTAGGGGAGGCCTAAGTCCAGCAGTGAACATCTAAATGCTGTCGATGATGATAACAATGATCTTTTCAAACTTCATAAAATAATAATTATTATTTATTACTATAGATCACACAGAGAGGTTTACTACACAAAAAAGGCTATACATATAGTGTGTACATAATATTATGTAACAACTAATCAGCAATTTCTAGCATAATAACGCCAAGGCTACGCTTGTTTTCATAACTCTACTTGATAAACGGACATTATATTGAACGCGCGTCGACTCTACTTTAACGAGACGTCACTTAGTGATGGGTTAATTTATGTGCGTAAACATAAACCACATACAGCTAGCTGGTCATGACACGGCGAATAAGTAATTACTTAGTTTTTATTTTATTTCTCCATTTTATTTATTTAATGTAATACTAGTAGGTTACCTGCTCCTGTCCTAGATTTAATTTAGAACATTGAGATTTAATTAAGACATTGAGGTAAAGATTTGTTTCTGAAAGGTTGGCAACAACACTATTATTTCAATAGAAAAATAATGAAAATAACGTTTGTTTTCAAAAATACGCCTAAGGTAACATTTCCCTATGTTTCAATTTCTAAATAAGAAATCACTATGTGCTATGGAGGACTCGAGTATGAAATTCATATACGCAATCACAAATCTTATCGGCTATTGTTCTTCTTGATCTAATATTTGTTATCATTAATACAATCATAAGGTCTGTGATAAGTAGACGTATACATAAAATATGTGCCTGTCCTTATTACGAGGTCTTTGCTACTGATTGCCAAAACAAACACTATTTGGGATTGATAAATGGCTTGCTCTGGCCTGGGTAAGTACAAGTGTGACTAAATCTGAGCCTGGTTCGGGTGACCACAATTCAGCCACATGATAAGTATTTGTAGTGTAATTTTTCTCTTGTTTTATTTGTTTTTGTTTCAGTTTTGAATCGTATATATGTATGTATATTTATGAGCAGAAATATTTCACACGGTTATTGGTGTAAGCAACATTGTCAAAGCAATTAATTGCAATAAACTTGTGCATTCGCCGTACGCTCCTTCGCTTCAATAGTTGCACGCTCGATACAAAGTAAGTTGCACGACAGCTTATGTCGTGTCCTTTACTTTGTTGCACGACATTATTGATAAAGTCCCGATGTGCATGAAAGAACATTTAGGAATATATTTAGGTACTTCAACTAATAATGTCATCATAATTAGCTTGTCTTAGTTTGCTGCTGGATCTAAACCTCCTTGGAGAAAGTTTTGTGGATAGTGCCCACATTGGATATTGGGAATTGGAATTGGGAATTGCGGGAACATCTTCTCGTACCGCTTACACTGCTACTCTTTTGCAGCTGGAGCATTTAGTTTTGCATAGTAATATATTCTTGTTAGGACGTACTACCTTCATTTATTCTTGCTTAAGATAATGTACTGTATATAACATGAACATACACAACTTTATCATGAAGAGCACTTTGCATCAGCGCTTTGTAAAGTGACGTATTTTGTTTCAGTTAACAAGAAAACTTATTTCTTGTTTGGTCATTTTATCATCTAGTATTTATATTCTATGTATGTACGTAAAACCCTAAGTAAAATATGTACATGATTTTGAAAAAAATATTTGGCACTAGACAGCTTAAATTTACTTATTACACAATAAAAAATCTGAAACTCACTATCGTCCGCAAAAAATGCACAAGATTTTATAAATAAATAATAATTTTTTACAATCCTGTGCATTTTTTGCGGACGACAATGAGTTTTAGAATTATTATTGTGTAATAAGCAAACTTGATTGTATGCTGTCTAGTGACAAATATTTTTTCAAAATCATGTACCTACATATTTTACCTAGGGCCTTATGTTGTACATATGCATATTATAATTATATATTTTGAATAATAGGTATAACATATCAGAAAAGTACTTCGAAAGGGAGTTTTAAAAGAGCACAGATAAGCTTTAAAATGAATAAACTACTTTTAAGAAGCCATGTAGGTACACAAATGAAAATGAAAACTATGAATTTATCAGATACTTAATGACTTGTATATGGTTCATTAGAAGTCATAGGTGAGGCAAAGTATGAAAAAATAGGCGAGGAAAGGTGGGTGATTGGAGCGAATTAGAGAATTTTTCTGTATCGAAGAAAACTGGAACATAAAATTGATTTTAAAATCTTTTCAATCATTCGAACAATTATAAAAATGGTGTTTCAGCGGCCTTATTTACTTTATGTCTAATATAACTATGTATTAAGTCAAAGTAATAAATAAATAAAGAGCCTAAGGAAAATATACGATACATCCACATCAAGGAAAGTACGTGTAAGATTTCTTATACTTTTGTAAGCGCCCACTTCCGAAAACAAAAGCGTGACTCGAAATGAACGCAAATGTTTTATGTTTCTCCGAATAGCAGGCGTATTTGTTTAGAATGAAACATATTTGGATAGACAATACTGAGTCCTTTGAAATTGTCTACAGGAGTCGGACATGACACCTACACACAAGGGCCATTTTTGAGACTAGAAAAAAATTGTATCAATGTAGGAAATATTAATTTTGTTATCATTATTAATTTTACTATCGTTTTCTGTGAAAAACAGGTAACAGTTTAGAATCTCAGATTACCGCTTTCGGGAGCAGAGATCTTAACCACTAGATTACCATTGCCTACCATACATTTGCTTCTTTAAAAAAAGAATTATTAGAAAAATTATTTCATCATCCTATCGTAACATATATTATAACTATGTAAAATGACACTGTTGGCTTGGAGATTGGGACTGCATAACTCAGCAATTCCTATGACATTGTTCAATATAAAACTGCTATATTGCAGCAAAGCAAGCACGAATTACTCGGTGTTCGCAGCAGTCGCGAACATTTGTTATACTGTATTAAAAATGTTGCCAATTTTTCAACATTTATAAAACTTTCATTGCTCTATTACATGTTTCACGGATAACGCCGGGAGGGCGCTATCCGTGGAGTAGCTAAAGTAGTGGAGATGTCCACGTCATTGCTGGCCATTTGTCTGGCTTCTTACAGACGCCTTATTTAGTATTGTAATGAATTACTGTCAACTTTATCAAATTTTCAAACTGTCAAAATTTTACACAAAGATCATAGTGGTTTGGCCATTCGTAAATCTTCAGCTTATTAAAATATGATGATAATATAATGGTTATAATTTGAGACTAGTTACATACGGACACATACTTTCTCATTAGACAGAGACTAATGTTTATGCTCATATATCTGTTGGCGAATGAATGGAAGATTTTATCAGAATGTTTGAGTTATTGTGAACTGAATCTATGCCGTAAGCCTTAGAATTTGATGTGTTAATAAGTAATAACTTTAGTGTTATGTTTATGTTATCTTGTTAATTCAAGTAAATGGTATTTTTAATTAGTGGTTGTCTTAATTAATCTTGAAATTAATTAATTAATTAATTATCAGGTATTTTCTTTTCAGAGCTCGAACATAAAGAACAAAAACCTAATTGGCTTGAATATCCACTTAGCACTTATCTATAACGATTGTTGATTCCAGACCTTTATTAGGTTTTTCAATTAAGGCTATATGTAATATCACGCCTGTAATCCACGAAGAGGTAGGCAGAGGAGTGTTGTGTACTTCCATGTTTCACTAGTTACGTTTACGTCTCACCATGGAATAGGTAGTGAGCCTATTGCCATACGGTCACAGAACCAAACTTCGAGTCATTACTAGAAATTTCTACCACAAAATCCATAATAATTTAGAAAAATCCTGTAATACCCAACATGAGATCCGAATTCAAAACCTTTCGATCTGCAATCGACCAATGAGACAGTATAATAAAATATTAAATCTTATATGTGCATTGCTTTAAATCATAAACGTCCAGACGCGAAGATCGGTGGCATAAAAAAGTACCCGACTAAGTTCGTTGGAGTTGACGAGTCATCTAAAAAGCATTTTGCCCCTAATTCAATTCGTGCAGAGACCCGCCGAGACCGTGGCTCTTACGCTAACCAGACCACACTGAGACATCGTGTTATTGATGCTCGATAAAAAACTGGCAAATGGATTCTTTAGATACCCATTTTTAAATATTGGTTTCAGAGCCAGTGAACAGAAAAGCCTGTAAACAGTTTAAAAGGGAATATTAATTCTATGGTTTATATCAGTTCGAGCACACACACAAACAATATTTGTTGTCTGTTCTATGTGCTAATGTACGGATAAAATATATGTTATAAAGAGTCCTATTGATCTTTAAGGTCCTATTCAGTACATAATACCTTATACATTTCAGGAATGCCGTATGTACTCGTATATTTGATTATTTGTTTCATTTTCATCATTAGCGTACTTCCGTCCACTCTTCAAAAGCATGCCGCTGAGCTCGATCTTAGCTATTTTATGTAGGTACGTTTATTTACAATTTATCGTGTATCGTCCTCGTAATGTATCAGCAGTGAAGTGATACTTATGTATTTACCGGATAAGACAAAGAAATAGCTCTTTTTATTCGTTCGACGGTATAAATGAACGGCAAATTCGATTTTTATTCGAGAACTCGATTCACAAAGTTGTTAGCCGTCAAGGACGTTTTGTTTCTTCGCCGCGGGGATTCGGATTTCTAAATGTAATTTTAAAAAGAAAGTACTTGTTTCTTCTTACCCTTTTATACTTAGGACTTTTGTATATAGTAACCTTGGTTGGAAAATGTTTGAAATTACCATTTGATAGCCATTGAAATATATATATATATTTTCAGTAAGATTTGAACGATAAGACATGG
Organism: Microceris miodesmiata; assembly: GCA_018245735.1. Lineage (NCBI taxonomy): Eukaryota > Metazoa > Arthropoda > Insecta > Lepidoptera > Hesperiidae > Microceris > Microceris miodesmiata. The sequence continues at coordinate 14,705 of DWEC01000900.1, forward strand.
TTATAACTGTCTCATCGTCATCATCAGCGTTTCTTAGTCTAATGCTGGACGTAGGCCTTCCCCAAAGGGGGTTTATGCCCGTACTTTCCACCGGCTTGGAGATCGCAGGGCACGGCTTTTCGCGCCGCCGACGCTGCTGCCCGTCGGCGGCGCGAAAAG
>DWEC01000901.1:0-14858 GCA_018245735.1 Microceris miodesmiata
TATATGTATATATGTATATGTATATATGTATATAGTATTATGTATATATATATATAGTTGTGTTTTCAATTTTTCATACAAATGTATACGCCTTAACGAACTAAAGAATGGGCCTACCCACATTACAAGCGCGTCAACGTGCGCATGTAACGATAACGGTGATAATGGTGTAAACAATATGGAAATAGATCAATTTGACCGATTCGGCGCCAGATAACGAATGTTTACGTGTTGGGTATTGCTGTATGTTGAGCAATCAACCTGGACTTAGCGGGAACTTAGTGTACACTCACGCCTGTATATAGTAAATTTATATTGGAGTGGAAAGGCGAATGTACATTAATAATAGCATAATGGCCAAAAGCGCAGGGAGGATTATGTCCAGCAGTGGACTGAAATAGGTTGTTGTTAACGATGATGATGATGGTTATAATGATAATCCTGAGGATGATGAGAATGATGATGTTGATGATGAGTGACATGCTATTACATCACACCTGTATACCTAAGGGGTATGCACAAGATTGTATTAGTTCCATATTTTACCAATTCAATTATACACACGCGAAGGTAACAACATTAACGCTTAATATAACAAGCGCTTTTATCCCTAAGGGGCTGGAAGATTGCAAAATTTACATTCGTATATCGCGTGTGAGTAAACAATGTTCGGTTTCGTAATATAATATATGGGTGAATGTGAAAGCTTACGCTCTTATACATTATGGTTATATTGCCATGATAGATCCATTATGAGGTAAGCAGAGAGTACCGACGGAGACAGCGACCAAAAAACATGCGTTCTACATTCATCATTCCCTTCATATACGCAGGCTAATTGTGAACACTTGACTCCTCTAGCAGCCAATGTCTGTTCTATTAGTTTATGTAGGCGATAGACGTAATTAAAATTATTATTACATAACAATTTACCAACATTCTCAATATCCTGTAATAATATTTGGCTCTCGAGTTGGCCAATAGCCAGTTTCTCAGGCTTGGTGGTGTAAGTTCTGAGCTTCCGTTGTTGCGTAGATCCGCACAGCAGTGTTGTACTCAATTAAGTCCGCTCTATCGATAAGACAGAATCTAATAACACTAACAACATTCAGCTACGATATTCTTTTGGACAATATCACGACTTCCTTCAAAGGGATAGGCAGAGGAGTGTAGTACATTTCCACGTTTCACCAGAAATGTTACGTACTACAATGGAAGAGGGAGTGAGAATGTTGTCAAAAATACAATAAGTGTTGTGTTATTACTGTTAACACATACGTTAATGCGGTTATGGTTACAAGTTTCAGTGAATGAATCTGTTATCACACATTCAGTATAATACTGCGTTGCGTTGTGATATGCTCGAATAAAGCCCATATTCTGATTAGGCGTTGGGCGAAAGTTATCGCGCATTAAAGTATATTCGGAATAACGTTCGCTCGATTGGTCATACTCGTACTTTGCCAATTCCGTTTTATACAATCTTCGTTCCAATTTCGAACGTCAAAACATATTCTAACATAACGCCTGTAAATCCTAAAGAGGTAGAGGTAGAGTAAGGTAGAGTAAGGTGGAGTAAGGTAAGAGGTAGAGTAAGAGGCAGAGGAGTGTAGTACACTCCTATGTTTCACCAGTTAAGTTTACGTCTCGTGGAATAGGTGGTGATCGTATTGTCATACACGGGGCACGGGACCAGACTCCCAGCCACTACTAGAAATTTTCACTGGAAAATCTAAGTTAGAAAACAAAAGTAACTTTTTTATTTCCGCGGTCGTTATGTTCAAGCTGATATAAGCTTCAATAAGCTTTTTCCAAAGTTTTCTCAGTACGCTATATAAACGGGTAGTATCGAGAAAGTTCTAGAATAATTTCGAATTGTAGTGTCCCGACTGTGACGTGCTCAGTATCTAGGTATATTCACGCAACAAAACTGTTACCGTTTACGAACTCGCCGAGACAAAACTATTCATTTTTCTTCTCAAACAGCCTTAGGTTTGTATTCAAAGTATAAAGCTATAGAACAAGGGAAAAGTGTCCGTAAGACTGCATTAGTAGCGACATACTCTATATCATAAGTATAAAAGAAGCAAGCCATCTTAGGACACAGATATTTAAAACTCGGTGCTCTGCCTAGACCGTAAATAACCCAGTGTAATGATACCATCATATTTTTTACAACTGTTGCTGTTGTTGATTGTTATATACTAATACTGTATTAAACGTACATACTGAACTTCATCATCATCCAGCTTCTCATTATCACTTGGGTTGACTGGTAGAAAATGTCACTTGGCATTAAGCCCGTCCTTTGTTATCAACAATAAAGGACAAATATACAATACTGTATACTAAACATTTTTATTTCGAGCGCAACAATTTTATCACCGTGCAAATAATTCACACGTATAGACCGCGGCCGCTGAATCAAACCGCTAAGTCACTCGATTAGCGCGACATCAGCGTTATCAGATAACGATGACGTCACACGTCTCGATGAGATACGTCACGGCTTGTTAGTGGTGTATAACTCGAGTATGGATAGTCAACAATGTGATATTTGTGGTCTGTGCTTGCCGCAAAAGCTCTGTACTTTGTTTATTATTAAAGGAAACACTCAGTATGGTGCTGATAGCATTGTTATACCGCTCTCATATCATTGCACCGCTCCGTTCATGGGTTTATGTGTGATTCTTTATAATTTTAGTATAGTGAAAGTCATTTTGCTCTTCAGAAGTTAATGATTAATAAAACCAGCATACATAAATATTGCTTTGTATTTTAGATGTTTTATTCAAAGTGTAATTGTCCAAAAGCTTCATGGAGCTACATTTTTGTAGTTTATATAGAATGAAAATATCAGACTATTAGATGAGTCGATTAACAGGAAGTAAACGATAACATTTTGAGTTTTGACATCACATTAACTTTAGATATAAGGTTAAGTTAAAAAAGTTTCTTTAAGTTCCTCAGAGTCCCCAGTTCAATGAAACATTTGCTATTCTTGTAACCTTCAGTAAAACGAGTAGGTATATGTGGGATATAGGTCTGTAGCCTCTCTTGAAATGTGAAATAGATCTTTTTACACTGCAATAACGACGGTACAGCAGGAGAACTAGTGTTCCCTACTCCATATATTAAGAAGAATAATTAATAAATATAGAACTTTCGGGTTAATAAATACTGTGTTTTACCAGCGACATAATTGAGAGTATTTTAATTGCAGCTTAATTGAAAACACCACTATGCAACGCGAGAACATATTTCACACGAACGTTAAACGATTTTCGTATATGACATAAAATGCCTTGAACGAAAAGCACTTAATGTCAATGTGACCCTATGAGTAAAAACTCGAAAACACATTACAGAGAGCGCAATTAAAATATGTTATATTCAACAAAAATCCTGGAGACGAGATGACACGTGCTTTGCTACACGAGTTAGGTAAAAATACATTTGTAATAAGAATAAGAGGCTTATGAAAACGCGGAGTGACTTTCTGGAATATGAAGCCGGCGGTTTGTATTGGCGCACGTAGGTACGTTTTGTTCGTAAAAAATACGATGGACAGAGCTATAACTCTGAGAGTGGACGTTTATGGCTCAGGTTTTACTTATATACGTGCTTACGTTATATATGTACGTACGAGTACGTTATACATGTACTAATGTGTTCCATCACAAAACATAAGCTACATACATATGTATATACGAGTACCTCGTCATATATAATTGTACTTTAGTAGATTTAAATATAAATAGTACTGCGATATTTTGGCGTTTAAGTGTTATAATAATCTCATTCGATTATGAAGTGTTATAAATAATATAGTGCTTAAAGTAGTTCACTATATCGTTAGCTGAGTTCTTGCGAGCGCGATGGCTGATGTGAAATCACGGGAATCGAACCCTTTTTCTGGGTTCGATTCCCATGTCCGATACTATGGAATTTTTTAAATTTGAAATTATACAAGGCATAATAGAAAACATATAGAATGGCACATACACAAACGTTCGTACGTTTTAATCTTTAGGTTTGTATAATGGATAACAGTTGGTATAAGAAGAAAATGTAATGAAGTGAAACATTAATGCACTGCAAATACTCGTGTTACTATCTAGGAACTGTCTCACGTTCCTCTTTTTACTTTATAACCTACAAAATAAATGCTTAAAAATTGTGGAAGCGTTTTAATTTACCATTCAAATTAAATTATTTCCACATGACCTCAAATCGCGCAGTCAAATAAAACTGCTCAGGCACAATTTTCATGATCAGCGAAATCCGCTTAAGCGTGGAAAAATCATCGAGAAAATAATAAAAAAGGGAATCGGCTCTATAAGCCGGAAGCTAAAGATAGCGGTGAATTTTAAAAAACTCACACAAAATTGAAACTCGGTCAGTAAATTTCAACTTCACTGCCTAAAATTTTACAATAGTTATTTAACTGTTGGTGAATCAGGTTACACTGTTCCAAATTTTGGCGGAAACGACATTTTTAAGTTAAACAACGTTGAGTCTGGACATTGGGTTTGGAAATCATTGAATGTGAAAGTTAGAAAAGTTATGAATAAAATGGATGATATGGCAAAAGGTGACAGCGTTGTGGAACTATTCCTAACGGCTAAATAGAAGATCCGTGAGTTAGGACAGCTTCTTTTCGAACATGCTAATAAATTTTCATTTTGAAATTGATATCAAATTATTGATTAAAGACATTCGGCTATTAAAGAAACGTGTTAAATTGTAGATTTTATCAATAATAATGATAAATAAAAAATAATTATTATTATTTCTCAATTATTGGTAAAATCTACAATTTAACTAGTTTCTTTAATAGCCGAGTGGTATGTGAAAATGTTTATTTTACGAATTAAATGAAATTATAATTGTGAATTCTTGCAAGAAAATTTCATATTATGTGTATTAGGTATACATATAACGAGGTAAATTATAAAGCCATGTAAGACTGTAAGACTGTATGGAAATGGATGAATTTTCAGAATCGTAAAAAAAAAATAATATAACATTAGACTTAAAATTTATAAGGAAAAGTTGAAAATGGAAATATGAAAGATCGAAACGATAAAAAGAAAAGAGGAAATCTTCCAACACAATTTGGTCTGTTATGAGTCGGAACCGAAAATAATGTGACAAAAAATGCGATGAGCATGAATGTGGGTGACTAAAAGGGAAGAGAAATACCAAGGTAAAGAAGATATGCAAAATATGATGTGAATAGGAAAAAATGAAATGTACAAAGGACGACTGATCGTCAGGAACGAGTATATTGCGCATATCTCAAATCAGTGTGAGAAAAGAACAGTATCTAACGTAAAAATGATACAGATGAAGTTAAACAAAAGGGACGTAAAGTAAGGAAATTAAATTTGATTACCAATTATTGGGCTAAAACTTCATTTTTTACTAAAGTTTTTTCTTGATAAATTCAAAAATAAGAAAGTAAAAATTCAAAAGTAAGTCAATGATTCTCGTCAAAGTAATATGCAAGTGTATCGTGATGATGATCATCTATGTATAAACCTATAATTGCTTTAGCAGTTCTGAACATTAATTTTTTCGAAGAAAATAATATGACATCTACAGGTGTATTAAAAATAACAAGATATTATAAAATTGTTTGATTGTATGAAGATAAATGGGCCAATTTTATGTTTGAAACAAACAGGTTTTTGGTTTAAATATTTAAGAACGGACATGGCTAACAAGTCGAAAAGAGTCAAGAGCAAATATTAGACCAGTAAGCAAAATTTTCATACGGCTTATACGTTTGAAATTTAATCCTAGTCATCTAAACTTTTTTTTTTCAAAAACAGAGTTAATTCAAAGCATGTCATAAGCTAGTTATTACTCAACGCTGAGAATAAAACAAATTTTTTTAAATTACTTTCAGTCGAAAAAATTATGTATTTACGTATACATAGATGTTATTATATGCGACGTCGTTCGCGCGGAAAGCTAAATCATTTCCATACAATCAGTTATGCTTTGTTTCACCGGCCCGTAAACTGTGTATTTCTGGAAAAACAAATGTGTCGGTCTATTGCTCCATCGCTGTGTCGTAGAAAGAGAAACTAACCAATACACATTCTAAGCAATATACATGTTCCATTTATGGTATTAGTTGGATTATAGTTGCTGAATATCTACTATAGTTGACAAAAATTTCATACTAAAACTCAAACTTTTACCGTTCTTAGGTATTTAACTATCGATAAAGGAATTAAGATTAAAAAATCACAATTTATTATTACATTACACATAATTACAATAAATAATTACACTAAACCATCCCGCCTGAAATCCGCGAAGAGGTATACAGAATAGTTAAGTTCACTTTCACGGTTCACCAGTTAAGTTATACGTCCCATCATGGAATAGCGGGTGAGTTTACTGCCATACATCGGGCACAAATTCAGACCCCATGCTACAACTAAGAATTACATGTTAGAAAAACCCGATACGAGTAGTACCCAACCTGGATCGCATCCGGATATTTTGAAACAGCAGTAGCGTTTGCAACCACTCGACGAACGAGACAGTTTACTTAACTAACTTTATATAAGAAAAACATCTGAGTGTAATACACATTAATCATATAAGCATCGTAGTGTTTAGAATTAAAACTTCCGCTGCGGTAGTCCTGAATTTATCGCAGTGAGCAATACTGTACTATAAAATGTACATTTTAACATTCATCACACTTGATAAAGGTGAAGACAAACAAACGTTGTCAACATGAACTCTTGATAGTTCTCTATAATGTTCTGTACGATCAATAGTCTGCCAACCCTTACCTCGCCACCATAGTAAAGTATACCCTCAATCCTTCTCATCCTCATACGTGTCCAGAAGTGGAAAGATATACGGGTTAATGATGAACCAAATTTTTCTTGAATAAATTCACTCATTTCAAACAAATTATTAACAGGGTTAAAGGCTCAGCCGGGGTTAGTTGTGAGGGATAGAGTATGTTTCAATGTAAAACATAATTGAATAGAAAACTCGATACTGTACGGAAATAGAGATTTAGCATTCCTTTTTCAGCAAATGGACCTGAATTCCAAATGCAGTTAACATCGTAGTTCCCGTTCGTTGATTCGTTTATACAGAAATCAGTTCAAATACAGATCTCGTTCTTTCGAATTCTGCTTGGAAACAATGTCGGTGTAAATTGATTTAGACCCAGATTTTTCACGGTATTCCAATTTGGGATTACTATAACCAAGATATTTTTGTATATCCAGTAGAAGATATACATTTTAACCATACAAATAATTTTATATATGCTTTTATTTAATTACACCTTCAAAAACAAGTAACTTTAGATATTGGAAACCTAAATTAAATCTGGGAAGAACTCTAAAAATACGGCGCATAATTTATTGGACATATTAAAATATTAGAAATTATTCACGTAAAAATATTAGTTAGATTTAAGATATCATACTTCTTTATAATTCTACTATAATCATAACTTTATCGAACGCTATAATTGAGAAAATAGTGATAGGACATGTTAAATTTTCGTAACATTTATTGATGAAAACTCTACAATTACAACAAAACGTTTTACACAGCAATACGTACATTATTTGAATTTACGTTATTAAATGTTGTATCTCATAGTTTCCTAAGAGATATTACTCATACTTATGTCGACCAAAGTTTGTATCTTGTACACAGTTGAGAGACAGTGCTTGTATCAAATAATCGATTAAATGTTGATGACAGTATCATTAGTTGTGTAATAAATTACATACAATGAACATGCAGCAAAAAGTAGATAAGATTCGATAAAAAGAAAAATATCCTCATCATTATTATAATCAGTCTTAGTCCATTGATAGAAATAGACCTTCCGAAACGGGATATCCGCCCATAATTCCTAAGCTGGACACGTGCATTGAGTCTCGCAGAGCATAGTTTCTCATTCTGCCTCCACCTTTATTCGCTGGAAGGTATTCTGGGTTGCCTGAAAAGGCCGCGCTATACCAAGAGTAGCGGCACACCAGACTATCATTTGTTCCATAGCAAATGGCGCCATGTGCTGTTGTGGTTGGCTTGAGCTCATTAGTGTATTCCAGAATATTGTAGTCTATTTTTGTTTCTTTTTGTCCCTGGTCTCTTATGTAGTTTTCTGTTATTTGCTAAATCATCATCATCATCATCATCATCGGCCTATTCCAATCCACTGCTGAACATATGCCTACTTCTATGAGCGCCATTGGGCTCTTGGGCTTACCATTGTTTGGCGAGTACAATATGTTTATTATTTTTATGTTTGCATCTGAGTATATAATCATTTATAACAGACAAAAACAATTTAAGAGTTACATACTTTATATAATTTATGTCTATGAATGAAACTACTTCCTTATAAAATTGGCTGTGGTGAATAATACAGTAAATAATTTATTGAAACCACAAATCGACACCCCGTTAATGGAAGTTGTTGAATCTGATTCATTGTTGCAGCGCTGATGGCCGAGTGTTGATTTATCTTACAATTAAAATCTTTTTATCAATTTGAATACAGTCATACAATAATTTATGCGCTCTAAAAAAGTATTTTATAATATACAAGTATTTTGAAAAACTTCGACTGTTTTCTGGATTCCCAAGACGCCAGATAGTATGTTTGCCAGGGTCTTAGCCTAATTGTATATTATGATGATAGCAAATAACTTACTTTAAGGCAAAAAGGTAATGTAAATATAATATTTTAATAATCTCTACCTTTATTTGGTTTAAAAAAGCTGGTCTCTGTTTCGTCACTGCGTAAATCTTTCTTTTTGCTTATCATCCTGTGGTCCGTTTTATGGCAAGTTTTACCGCATCCGAATTCAGTATAAATACAAAACCATTATTAATAGTAAAAGGACTTACAGATTAAATTCAAATGCGTCCTTAGGCCGATTTTAAGACTAAAACAGGAATTAAAAATGTCTCAGTAACATACTCTTGACGGGTGCAAATTTTGGCCCTTTTAAATTTTTTTTCATCCACATCCTTTAGTGGCAAATCCATAATCGATATTTAAGTATGCGCATCAACAACTCTACATCAAGAAATCTAACCAACGTGTCATTTGAGCTACCTAAATGACTATCAATTCTAGAGTAAAATTGTATTCAACTGGAGAGTATTATAGATGAGTGGGTAAAACGGTCCATTCTGCTCATCACACCTGCAATTTAGCATTCGAATTTATGCCCACTGACTGTCTATTCATAAATTCAAAGAACCAAACCTTTCTGATTCGCTATTTAAATATTTGCGTTCAAAATATAAGTGACCGCTGCAAGCATCAAAGCGAATGTTTCTAATGGATCTTTTGTAGTCAGAGAGAGGTATTATTCAGAGCTTTTTACGACGAAAAGTGTTTTTAATGACCGATATTTTGGTTACAAATAAGACTACTAAAACATATATGTTGTTTAAGATCATGAATCTATAAGAATAATTATAGACTTGTTTTTATATGTCATGTGTTTTCATGCTTCATGTATCATGGGAAAGTACTACACTCTTCTGCTTACCCCTTCGAGGATCACAGGCGTGTTGTTACGTGTTACGTTTTCATGTATCATAACTATATCAGTGCAAAGGCTATATTTTACTTTATAAAAGTAGATGAAAAGTAGTTGATAAAAGTAGATGAAATTCTTATTTTGTGAAATCAAACTTTAAAACATCATCATCATCATCAGCCTATTTCAGTCCACTGCTGGATATAGGCCTCCACCAATGACCGCCATCGTGCCCTGTCCTCGGCTTGTCAAAACATCTCATATCTAATATATTTTGTTTTCTTACTTAAATACATAAAACTTTTAGAAATTTGTTTGTTTATATACGAGTACGTACTGATTTGAATTGAATAAAAGAACTCTGTCAGTTAAAAATAATAACCATTTAAATTTGTACATTATATCTTTGAAAAAAATTGCATTTAATATTTGTAGTTCCATTCACTGAACAAATGTTCGGTTTAAGCGGTTCGGTTACAATCTGTTTTATCTGTCACATTTTTCTTATCTAGGCACTGCTCTTAATCTTTCGGTGCTCTTAATCTCTTAATACTTCCATCACTGATAAATATGTAAATGATCCAAACGACGGGATAGGAATTAACTTACCTATAACATACGAGTAGCCATCGAGAGTCAGAACGCATTTTCTTGGCGCTCCTGACGCAGATCTATGCCTGTGTGCTCTAGGCACCGCACCCAAAGCCCGACCTCCACCAGGATCACTATGACACTTATGTACCAGCTCTTTATCATTAGCCAGGTTACTGTTGCCGTCGACAGAGCCCTGTCTGCTGCCTTCCAGCAGCGCTTTCCCACGTCGCATCATCACATCATACGCTATCTCCAGTCAAGACACTAATGTCAACTTCTGTTTCACTCACTTCAGCTCACAACAAAATTTTTCCACCACACCACGGCACGCTAGGTCCCGTGACACGTAGCACTCAAAACTAATAACTCAAATACTTGCTAGATATGTTTATTTCAATAACATGTTTTGATATGTAACAGATCGGTGTCATAAACAATGTACATTTTTCAGACGTTTTCATTGGTTCGCTGATGTACGGCTAATAAATTTCATATTATTACCATAACAGTGCTAATTTTAGTTTTCACTGCTTTTTGACTTAGCTCCCTTTGTTTTGTAAGAAACAACTATTGTTAAATTTGTTCTGGAAACGCTAATAACACGAGTAACACGACTATATTACAATTAAAATATTACACACACGTTGAAAGTGCTTATCGATAGTTTCGAAACTATTTTTACATACCTATGTACATAATAAATATCGTTCGATTAAGTTTTTGGTTAATTTGGTTACAGTTTTAAAAATTTGACTAATTTTATATTTTCGAAATCCCTTATTGTATACATATTGATATTCTACGTACGTTAGATCCAAAAAATATGTTTTGAGGCAAGTTTGATGTGTTAATTGACAGCTTCTTAAATATTTATATCTGCATCGGAAACATCGTTCATTTACGTTTTTAGCTGAATTCTTTAGATTTTAAGAATGTTGACCCTTTTTACGGTAGCCTGTGCTGTATGTTTTATAGTATTTTAGACATAAGATATTGTACGGTACGTCTTATATGTTTATTGATTGCTTCTGAAATATTTATATGTACGGCATAAACATTCTTACTTCATTTACGGTTATAATTGTATTTCACAAAATTTGGGAACGATAGCTGTTTTTATATACTCGTATTTTCCAAACAAGTATATGAATATAATATGTTTCATCCAAACAAATACGTTGGCCTAAGTTAAAAGTAATAAAGATATTGTGATTCGCGTTTTGTGTTCATTGATTGATTCTAAATTGTTTATATCTACACCGTAAACATCGCTCATTTAAGTTTTTGCTTGAATTCCGTTTATCTTGAGAACGTTAGCCAAATTTGGCTAAGTTGGCCAAAGTTGACAAAATCCAGAGTATAATATTTTAAACTACATTGGTTCTTAGTTCTTTTGATCGTTTCACCTATTATTGGTAATTTTTTAAATCGTTTTAACTAATATCAGTTGGTTAGAAAAACCGTTAAATATATTAATGGATTTTTTATAGTTTCTCAGCGTTCGTAATTTTTGACCTGTAACATCACGCTGGTGTAAATAAATCGTAAATCCTTTTGTGTTTCGTTTGCCAAACAATAAACCCGTCCATCTCGAAACAAATCGTATTAACATAAAATAGTAAGATTTCGTAGCAACCAAATCATATTGCTTATTAAATATTATGATCTTACGTGGGTTTTAGTTGTTGAATTTATATCCCGCAACATTTATATTGGTATCAATTTGGCATTTTTTGCGCTATAAAAATATAAATGGCTCTTTGTGTATATCTATTTTTAAACATGATTCATTTGCTATCGAGATTGTATTGCCTAAATTATCCTACAGATCCTACATCATTTAAAGAATATTCCTCTACATTTGATGTTTATTATTTTTTTACTACATCTTATTCAAAAAAGTTCCATCGCGCCTATATGACAGCATTATCTAATTAACTATTATATAGACAATAAACTCTTTGTATTACGGAAAACTAACGAACTATGTTAACAAACGCCAACCAACGGACCTTTGTTCGTTAATGTACCGCGAATTTTAGCATTAGTGGCGTTTATGAAATACTAATTTAACTTTGGTTGTTCCGTATTCATGGCAAGACGCCTTTCACTTTAAAACTTCGTCAGTCGAATCAAAGTAAGTCTAAATCGGGATCGCGCCTACAATTTTTTCCCAAACACATCGTAATTTACCCAACTTCGGCAACACCGTGAAATGAATGTTTAGCGTAACGCAGGTGGAAACACGGAAATCTATTTTCACGCGACGACTGTTGTTTTTCCGCCATAGTAACGCGTACACGGGGCGCCCATAAAACCTTGCGTCATGGCCCATCGGGGGTGGAGGCGCCCCCCATTTGTAAACAGATTGTGACGTTGTCCGACGGACTATTCCAAATCGCGAACAACAGGTGGTCCCGTTTCCCCAATCCGATGCCAAGTTTGTAACAACACTTAAGGTGCTCGTGCCACCTGTTATTAGATCCTAATTTAAAGAGAAAAATATTTTTCTTTACTTTATCTGACTTTTTCCGTTGAAACAGATATGTGAACGGACATAAGTCGGACGGAGGAGCGTTCGGCGCCGCTCAGGGCGGCATGGCGTTATACCACACGTCCGGAGCGCGTGGGGGCCTGCGCGCGACTGCCGACTTAGCCGATGAAGCACATGCTCGACCCGCTACAGGTAGCTTCTGATTAGTACTGGCCACTTCAACTTCCAAATTCTAATCCCCTGGGGTGTCTTCAATGACTCCCAAGGACGGAGAGGATTTTTTCTTAAGAGCCTTGGCCTTATTCCGATCTTGAAAGCACTATCGGATATGCGTAGTTATCTATCGAACTTAAACAGTTTGATGGAGAAAGATTTCTGGTGCGTAAAAAGGTTTTTTTTAGTTTCCTTGATTCCTTGAAAATTGTTAATGGTAGGTACTACAAAGTTTGAAGGATTAGCATAACTTTGGCTAAACCTTTAATAAGCTTGGAGTTGTACTGTGATTAAAACTTAAAATTGAAACTCAAACTTTTTTAAGGATATGTAAAATTTTACGCACATGTTCTTAGATGAACTATTCGTAATCTATTGATAAAGAATGTAACATCACGCCTGCAATCCCCGAAGGGGTAGGCAGAAAAGTGTAGTACACTCCCATGTTTCGTCAGTTACGTTTACGTCCCATGGATTAGGTGGTGAGAGAACCATTGATAAAGATGCTCAGAATATCCAAAAATAAAAAATAAAACTAATGCGCGGTGCATGAACGTGAGTAATTTAAAAGTACTTGTATCTTTTCGACTCTGCCCAATACGTCCTTAAAATTAGAATAACCAGGGATTATGCAAATGAGTTTAGAGATTATGCGTTCAAATTCAAATCCTGTATAGCGACATCACTACTTTTATAATAAACTAGTAACCCGTCTGAGCTGGCATGGATGCAATTGAGTAACGATGTAAGTGAGAAATGGGATGTGTTAAAAATATAAAGTAAATTATTTCTAACTGTTGTAGGTTAGAACTCTGCTTTGTCTGTCTGTCAGTTTGTCGAGAAGGATATTTCCCTGACATATTTCCTTAATTACCTATGTGAATTTGAACAAAGTAATTTGTGTATGGTCATAATTTTTTTGAAATAAAATAAAACAGAATCCATAGCTTTAATAAATATTTGTTGGTGCTTGTAATACGTTCATCCCAACGTTTGGTGATGTACGATTATTTTTAATCGTTCCGTCCGACAATTAATTTCTTTCTTCCTATCCGGAGAAAAAAACGAATAACGCCGATGGCTTACTGCGAACTGAACATCACATTTTTTAAATTGGAATTTTTGTACACAAATATCATCGAAATGTCCGACCTTTTCGGTGTTATTTCCAAAAAAATTCTTTCATGAAAATCTCGCCTTTACAATCACAAATACAATGAAAATAACGCAAAGTCACGTTTTCGCTAACATTTTTAAATCTTTACTGTAGAGACACTGACTTGAGGCCAAAATCCCGGACTTTTCCTTGGGCTTACAGTTAAACTTGAGATGAAAATTTGAGTTACAGTGGGCACAGGGCACCATTATACATGCAGTTACCAGTATAAATGAGATTAAAATAGGCTCACCGTCTATTCCATTGTGGGACATAATCGTAAATGGCGAAACCACACTCTTCTACCTACCACTTTGTGGATTACAACCGTGATGTTAATAAATAAGATGAGGTAATAATAATTATATACAGTTATTGTTACTAATACATCATCACGGTAGATCCCCTGCGGAATAGGCAGAGCGAACCAAGTGTCTAATATGTAATTATTATAAAATTTAAAAATTATCAATTTAATTTCAACATTGCATTTACTTATTAACACCGTGCATTAGCTTTCGGTAAATTGTGTTGTGATCTTTTATAGTCAATTAATTTACTCTAATTGTATCAGGTATCAGTCGAGATAAATAATACATGAGAAACGAGGAAAACATTAAAACTTATTTATATATTGTAGACATTGCTGTTTATGGGACAATATTTAAATGACCAAGTACCTAAGCAGCAAAAATTTTAGTAAATAGGTTTAAAAACATTTTTTAAATTACATGTAGGTTTAATATTTGCTTGTCTAGCAGTGGGTGAGAATGTTGACGATGAGAAAGCTAGGATTTATAAATATGAATATAATCTACAGTGATTGCAATGTTACAATAAATATTAA
>DWEC01000902.1:0-14855 GCA_018245735.1 Microceris miodesmiata
TTATGGGTGAGCCGTTACGTGTAGACGCCAGTTTACGAGCCACTCCAGGTTCCGTACTTATAACTTTTTTACTGCGCCCACACGAGTGGGGTCGAGTGGACTTCTCTTTGAACGCTTATGTCGCGAAGTTGTGACAATCTGTTAACTGTTTTCCACGGGATAGTATTGAAATTTTAAAAGTGAATGATGAATGTTATAATAGATCAGTTCGGTAAGGGTAACGCTGTTTGGGACTCTGTGCTCTCTGCTTATTCTGTAATCGACCTGGTATGACTATATAATTGTGTGACCGATCATACATTTCGGTGGCTTTAAAGGACTTTTTGATTGTTTTTTTTTTTGTAATAAGCCCCATTAGGCCTATTTAGATCTTTGTTAGTTCAGAGGCCAGTCAATTGACATAAAACTAAACTACCATCTCTAAACACCCACACACGACAAACTAAGGCAGACTAACATGAGGTAAGTTTTGTTATTATATTAATAAATCAGAGTTCATTTAATGGATTGGCACCGTGCAGGCCACGACGAATGCAAAAGCGTATCTGACATTTCTACCAGTGAGATAGAGAGAAACTCCACTGGTGTATCCCGTTGATTTTTGTATAATTTATTAGGTTTTGTATAAGTTATAATTTATTACCTTAGGTGTTTCGTAAGTGTTTATACACATGATTATGAATGTATCGGCTTAACTCACGCGAGATGTTGCGGCGTTGTGTACGGCGACCTCGTACAGGTCCGAAACTAGTCGGGCCACCCCGAAAACCGTACGTGAGTTAAGCCGATACATTCATAATCATATTACCTTAGGGTTGATAGAATATGAGCAACCATTACGGACACTCCTAAATAAAAAAGTTCTTCCATTTTAACACTTAAATACCACGTCACTTTCAGACTAATAAGAGATTTTACTAAGCTGGATGCACATGAAAATTATTTATATAAATCCACTTAAAACTCTTTACGTTACACGTATATACGCGTGTGAACAAAATACAATTCTAAACGCATCGTAAATTGCAAATTCGAAATCCCCGTACGAAATCCAACGTTATATATTGCATGTGAAAGAATACGGTACGTAACCGTTTGTACATGCATATTTATGTCGACGATATTAATTTTGAAGAAAATTCAACGAACCAGAATTTTAATTTTGAATAAAATTCGATGAATAAGTTAAATTCGTAAAGCCGCGTCGGTTAATCGCAAGGGATGTGTTCCTCATTTAAAGTTTTAAAATGAACCAAAATAATTATGTTTTAAGGTATCTATAAATATAGAAGAGGCTTTCACATGTTTTAGCGATATTAAAATGCGAATGAACAAACAAGATTTCTGGACTTTTTATATATTTTTAAAAACTGGAAATTGAGCATTGATGAGGTTATGTAATATGTTATAGCAAAATGTGATGTTTAATTTACTACTATTTCGGACGTCGATATCCACGTCGTTGGCACAGAGTATACGAAACTGTGCCAATTATAATGTTATCTTTATTTTACACGACAATATATTTCTTTTAACTTTCGGGTCACATTCGCCCATACAAAAATAACTAAACAGAACTGTCATAGAAGAATATACATCAATTGTAACTTTTAATATAGATACTTTTTACTACATGTTAAAAACACATGTTATGTCTGCAAACATACTGTTGTTCGATGGTCTCTACCTACCACTTAAGGGACTTAACATGACGATACGGTAATAATAAAAATTATATTCTTTGGTTTTTTTTTTAATTCAATAGAGTTATATACGATTATATACTTCAAGTCTATTTAATATTTCTGTGGAGTTACGTATTTGGAAGTGTTGACTTATGGTAGATCTGTAGATTTCGTGGAGAGCTTTTCTACACATTGTTTCGCTTGCACCTTACTGGGCATCTAATTGGGAATTCTAGTTCACCAATATTGCTAACTATATTCTCTTCGTCTAATCTTGTGTTATTGTACAACATATGTATATTGCAGAGAATATTCTAGCAAGTATTACAGCGCAAGTGTATTGTGTGGTCCATGTACTAGCTGTCTTAGTTTAGTATAAACCAACCTTTTTGCTTATTTTACTAGATAAATAACAGCCTTTGCACATAATTTCATATTAGATCAAATCAAACTGTTCAATATTAATATTGCTACTGTGTAACCCTTATGGGTTACACAATAGAAATATTACCTAGCGTTATCGCTAGGTGATAATAATGATGTATTAGGTCTAGCAGTGGTCAAAACGCGACCACTAGCGACCACCAGTAGTCCACTATAATATTGAATTTTTGTACTACTGTTTGACTAAAATCTATTTATTGTACGTCTGATATTGGCAGTGTGAACGTAAACAATGTTTTATTTTAAGTAATTTAATGAATTTCCAACATACATTTCATACAACTTATTTTCCTGCAGTCGTTCTGTATACATATACATATACTTAGACTATTCCAAATCGTCTATATTTCTTCGCGCGTAATATTCTTAAAAATGAATGCAACATTTTCGCTTCATATAATAATATCAATGCTATATAAATGTTACAGTACTACTTTCGCTAAAAAGTTCAGTAATGTATTGCAGTTTGCGGTGGTTACTAATGAAATATTCAATCCAAATAGAGCACGCCAAATGAAGGCATTGAGCCTACAATAATCGTTCACTATATTGCGGTACACGAAAATTAACGAAAATTTCACGCTTCAGTGATACGGCTACAGTATTTTCAACAAAATAATAAAAATAAGCACTGCTCTGCGACCGCATTTGATAAAATATTACACCGTTATGCGACAGAATATTCTGAAATGTTCATTTTAAAATATTCATCCAGAATATTATGTATCCGTGAACATGTTTGTATAGTACGGCTATAATTTCCGAATGATCATGTTTTAAACACAATAAAACTAGTTTTAATAACGTCATGTAATAAACTTTATGCCCTTTCCTTGATTATTGTACGTGTTTGTAACCTACCCAACGGTAGCGTGGCAGAAATCACTATTTCAGCGATAAGACTGCCTTTTGTGTGTATTTCTCTGATGTACTACTATATATTAATATACTTTGTAATGCGTATTGTTTTGTAAGAATCTATTATCTGTTATTATTGTAACATAATGTCAGGTTTCTTACGGGGTAGGCAGAGAGCACCGCGTGCCAAATATCTTTATCGTTAAATATTGTACGTGATTTTTCTATATTCAGGATTCTCTTCGCCACATTTTTGTAAGACATGTACTTGCTGAAAATGCTATGCTGTATATATATTATGATATATATAATTATGCTATCACAATGTTGCTTACGGTTTTTCTAAAAGCTGGAGACAGACGACCATACTCGTATATCCGCTTCCCTGTTTTGAGTGTCACACTTAATACGCTCTAAGGCTTAGCGAAGTTCGTGCGCAAACCTCTTTTCTCAAAAGCAAATCTTTTTTTGCATTATTTCTTTTGTACTCTAAATAAAGTCTTTTTTCTCCGCTTTATACATGAAATAATACTCTAAGACACATTAATGTGATTAATTGTGTATATATTTGGTAGATTTTCCATCAACATTATTCCAATTTGAGTTTTATCTAATCTCACAGTATTACACAAATTTTAAATTAGGATTTTCTAAGCATTCAAAAGAAACTTGATCAACAGCTAAGCTTTACTTTTCAATTAAGCGTGTTACTGATCTTATTTGAGCTATCCTTAGAAATCCTACGCTTTATCAGACCCAAATAAAATCGACAATGCGTTAAGCCATATTAACGAAGATGGGAAACAAAGGAATCAAAAGACCGAAGACTTTGATGTTTCGTGAATACTTAATTACTTATCCGCTTTGATGGAATATTTTCTGGAATGGGTTCACGATATTCATTTTTCTAACGTTGCAACCTAAAGACGTATTCATCATCTCATCATCATCTTCAGCCTATCTCAGTCCACTACATGTATACATATATGTAGTGGACCTGGAATGTACCTACGTACATACATACGTGTGTGTGTGTGTATGTATGTAGGTATATGAAATATTCAACAGAATTATTTCACAGAAAGTGAAAATAGAAAACGGTACAGTAATTTTAGAATAGCTATGTATTTATACTCGTATATTAATAAACGGTATGACGCCGTGATAAGATGTTACTGTTCGTATAAAAGACGAGACGTTTAGTGAACGTAATTTAGTTTAAGAACAAAAGGTTTCCAAGTCAGTTGGGAAATTGTGCTGGACTAAACTTATTCGTCTTAATTACATTTTGTGTTATACTGCTGAGAACTGAGGGTCGTAATAAGTTGAATTGGAGAACACTTGACTTTAAACAATATTTTGTATGTAATTATTAATTTAAAACGCATTAATCATTTTGTACTTATAGTGTCAAAGATTCTCAGCACCCCCCAGGACCGTAAGGAGTGGCGCCGATTAGGGGAGGTCTATGTCGAGCTGTGGGAAACCAAAGGCATTAATAATAATTGACCCATTATAATTCCACTTGTTGGAATATAGGTCTCCTCTCATATTGAGAAGGCTAAGGCCTTAGTCTGCCACGCTGGCCAAGTGCGGGTTGGCAGACTTCACACATCTTAGAAAGAATTTTTTTTTCTCTAAATTCTAAGGTATGCAGGTTTCCTAACAATGTTTTCCTTCACCGTTAGCAAGTGATATTTAAATTTAAAACGCACTTTTGTAAAGAGGTGCGCGCCATGGGTTTGAACCTGACACCCCCGGAGTGAGGGGCTGAATTCTTAAACACTAGACTATCACTGCTTTCATTATCATTTCATTCGTTAATAATAGTTTATTATTAAATATAACAAATTCACATATATCCTATTGCAGGTTGCGATATGGTCGGTTTTCATATAACAGACTACTGTCTGAACTTCATCGATTGTTGCCAAAGAAACCTGGGTTGTCGTGTGGACAGGAAGAATCTTCTAGTCGAATTGGGTGGTCGCACCATTTGCATCAGACCATTACCGATTGGGGTGCCGTTCGATAGATTCGTCACGCTAGCCCAGAACGCGAAACCCGTGCTTGCAATGAACCAGAAAGTCATACTGGGCGTCGACAGACTGGATTATACCAAAGGCTTAGTTCACAGACTGAAAGCGTTCGAGAGGTTACTAGAGAAACACCCGGAACACATTGAGCAAGTCGTGCTGTTACAGATCTCGGTTCCGTCTAGAACAGATGTCAAGGAGTATCAGGATTTGAAGGAGGAGATGGACCAGCTGGTTGGGAGAATTAATGGAAGATTCACTACGCCCAATTGGTCTCCTATCAGGTATGTCTAGAACTACTAACTTGCTAATCCTACTTGTAAAAATACTAACCTGGATAAACATCAAATTGCAAATTTTGTTATTTTAGATATATTTACGGGTGCGTCGGCCAAGATGAGCTGGCCGCGTTCTACCGTGACGCAGCAGTCGCTCTGGTCACCCCGCTGCGGGACGGGATGAACCTGGTGGCGAAGGAGTTCGTGGCATGCCAGATCAACAAGCCTCCGGGCGTGCTGATCGTGTCGCCATTTGCTGGCGCCGGGGAGATGATGCACGAGGCTTTGATCTGCAACCCTTACGAGTTGGATGATGCCGCTGAAGTCATACACAGGTATGAAAGTGAATACCGCTGAGGTAGGGTTATGAAATATCCATTTTTTTTATCCATCGAGTTGTCAACATACTGTGCATTATTACATTAAAATGAAGTTAATATAATGTAACATCACGCCTGTATTTTCCTGATAGGGCAGGCAAGGAAGTGCAACACTCTTACTTGTTACCAGATATGTTATATGTTCATGGAATAGGGGGTGCATACATATGCTATACAACGGGTGCAGATCCGGGCTCCATGCTGCTACTGAGAATTTCTAGAGAAAGGCGCCTGGAGCCAGGAGTAGAAAGAAAGTGTACAGGATAAATTTCGTATAATCGTGAAATGAGAAGAATTAGAAATAAAATTAAGATTATAATTATATTATAGATGCAAAATTATAAATAACTGAGTATTTTTTCTGTTTTCTTTGTGGGTATAAAGATGATTTTTAATCTGTTTATAGATGATAATGATAATTATCGATTTATAGAGCGCTGATAATGCCAGAAGACGAGCGCACGGTCCGCATGAACCACCTGCGGCGGCGGGAGCAGGTCAACGACGTGGACAGCTGGATGAAGGCGTTCCTCAAGGCGATGGACTCGCTGGAGGAGGACGCTGACGACATCGGCGCCACCACCATGCAGCCCGTCACCATCGATGACTTCGACGAGTATCTTTCCAAGTGAGTGGTGCATTGCAACGCTATAGCAGTTTTAACTCATATCTATATAAACACTTATGCAACTTCACTCGTGTAACCCCCGAAGTGGTAGACAGAGGAGTGTAGTACATTCCACGTTCTATTTAATATGAAACTTTCTTAAGTAGCAAGTTTATAAGTTTTATTAAATATCTATAGTTGGTCATTATAAGTAATGACTACTTACACAAATGTATTATTATTTAAATAATTTTCAACTTATCAAAGTTACTCTCGTTTGTACTTACATTTTCTGTGCTTGAAAGTATTTCAGTTCTTATGCACATAATATATTGACAATCCAAATTTAATAGAATTCTACGATTCTTCTATTTTCAGATACATCGGTTACACTCAGAAACTCGCTCTACTTCTCGACTATGACGGCACGCTGGCGCCGATTGCTACACACCCTGATCTTGCCACTTTGCCATTGGAAACCAAGCACACCCTGCAACGCTTGTCCAACATGTCCGACGTGTATATCGCCATTATTTCTGGTCGAAACGTCAGCAATGTCAAGGATATGGTAAGTTATAGGGAACAGCTAATTCCTTTCTCAATTATTATGATAGCAGTGACACTTTGAAGATAGTCGCATCCAAAATAATATGACGATATTTTCGAAGTCACTGACCTATTTTAGTATATAAGTATTGATATATAAATCAATATATACTTTGACATCACACACCTATTTGATTCCAAACTAGACAGTCTATGCTATGGGAGCCAGATGGCTGGTAACTACATATTTACATATAAATATATACTTACATCGATATTATTTCTAATCATGTCTCACTTCATCTTAGTTTTGTGGTCTAATCATATATAATCCCAGTTTCATCTGTACAATAACCACTCACAAATAGAACTCACCGTGAATTCGGTCTCTTATCGAGGCTCTAAAGAGTTACATACGTATATAGCTACAAAATATAATATTTGTAACCTTAATCTTAATTTAAATAAGGTAAAACCTTTGTTTATATTTTAAAAAGGACATTCGGTCATAACAAACATACGGACACACGATAATAACGCAAATATGTATATCACTAACATTAAATGGTTCACTGATATCTTGCATACGACTAGTTACGATTAATTAATTCCAAGGAAATTGTTGTTTTCCTTTAATTATTGTTCCTGCTGATGTTAGAAATGGTTATGGATGTTGAACAAATATAAAACAACATCCCAATATAAGACAAATCTAAAATCAACAACTGTACTTTGCTAATTCTTTAAGAAATAGATATGTGTTGTCTCTTTCTACCCCTTAACGGACCTGACGTGATGATATAATAACAGCTGAAGAGGTCTGCTGATTTCATCATTATCCAACTCTTTTCGTACCATTCTCTTACACTGGTCTTTTCTCAGAGAAAGGAAATTTTTGTATCTCAGTTTTTCTTACTTTAGAAACTATTGTGTATGGATGGAAACTTATACAGTACCTATTCCAAAATAATATTCTTGAGTATAGGTGACGTGGGTATACAAAAATGTTATATGGACAGTATTTTCAGTTGAAATTTGCTAATTATCATTCATAACAATATTATTTTGAACCTACTGATAACCATGTACTGAACACAAGTGTGTGATCGTTTTTCATTGAATTTTAGTACAGTTCATAATTATTTACATGACCCACGACACAAATCTTATGTAACACTCGCCGTATCTATTATCAACTGTGTAGTATCTCAGTTTTTCACCAATTTAAACGGTTTGCAATGGAACATATAATAAATTTGAAGCCGTCTTGAGTCGATTTGCAATAACAAAACGTTTTATCTTCCGACCTTTGGTTACCGCTATCAGTGTTTTAAATAAAAATATTTATATTGTTTATTAAGATATGGCCGGCAACAGTCAACATCCCTAAGAACTAACCGCTTGTCTCTCTATCTTTATGATGTTACGTAAACGAGAGGCCGGACTTGCAAGATACCACATTGTTTATTCAAATAATTTTCTGCTTACGATGAAATAGGTGTGTATGTTACACAACATATGTCAAATACGTCATAGAACCTCAAATTCTTGTCAGCTGTTGACGTGTTGGAGGTCTAATGTTGTATCAATGATTGGCGTTGCTTCCAGTCTTAGTTTGTTTCATATTATTTCTGCTATATACTTTATTAAGTATGTCAATAGACTTAGTCAAGTTTTCGAAACGTGTGTCCGTGTATACAATGATGACTGTAGAAGAAGGACAGATCTGCAAGGATAGAGATATTTAGCACACGGTGCTCTCTGCCAACCGCGTAAGGGACCTGGCGTGACGACATAATTGTAATAAGAAATATAAGAAAAAATGTGTGACGAAATACACGCAATATACTTGATTACTATATTTAAATTTAGAACCTTAAAGCTATCTGCAAGGTTCCAAATTTAAATATCGTATTTTTTTATTTAAGCAGTGTAAAGCAGTTACTGAGGTCTGTAGAGTTCGCAAATTTCAGAGACAAGTCTTCCTCATATCAGACACAGGCTTGTTGCTATTTTGTAGTATTATAGTTTTGCCTCTTCGCATATAGAGATGTACTATGGCCAAAATAGCTGTATATTTTATATGCAATACATAAATTATATTATTAGATCATTCCTTCGAGAAATACAGATTAAACTTAATTAGAAAAATATGTCATCTATTTTACTTAAACTTACTCTCATTATTATAGGTGGGTATAGAAGGCATTACATACGCTGGTAATCATGGCTTGGAGATTCTACATCCAGATGGCAGCAAGGTCGTTCATCCCATGCCCATGGAGTTGCAGGACAAGGTTGTCGATCTGCTTAAAGCCTTGCAGGAACAGGTCAGTTGGAAATGTCCATTACATTTTTTTTTTCAATTTTTATCGTTTAGTTTAATTTAGTGGCTTAGAATTATTGGGTAGGGTATACCGAAAAAACATTAAAAAACTCAGTGCTACCACAATTATAATTTTTTTTCCTTAAAAGAGATATTGACCTCTGATACAACTAGGTGTTTCTTAGTTAGGTTTTTGTCTACGATGACTGAGCAACTTTCGATTTGTTTTTTGAGTATAGTCGACACACTTTGCATTGCTCGTGAGTGTTACCTACTAGCGTAACGAAATTTATGCCTATAAGTAAGGGCGTGTCGACATTCATGTCCCTAGAAATAAATTTGGCTTACGTTTGTTATGTTTCTGGAACATTCTATGAATCTAAACCTATGTCGAACATTTCATTTGCGGAGCCGACTAAAGCAACGAGGGGAAACCGCATGGCCTCCAAAAACAATGGTAGCTTGTTCTAATGAGTGCAGTACAAAAGTATCGATAGAAAGTAATCGCGGGCAAGCGTCCACGGATAGACGTAAAGCGGCGTGTGGCGACAGGTGTGCAAGGACGGCGCGTGGGTGGAGAACAAGGGCGCGCTGCTGACGTTCCACTTCCGCGAGACGCCGGGGCCCAAGCGCGGCCCGCTGGCCGAGCAGGCGCGCCGCCTCATCCTCGCCGCCGGCTTCCAGCCCGCGCCCGCGCACTGCGCGCTGGCCTAGCGCACCGCCTCCTCGGACCTCTGCACTTGTTTGAACTTACGAGCCGACGCAGACTTACAGCGGCTTCCTTGCAACCGACCGAGCGGTTCGTCGTTCTCCGGTTAAGTGTGATTCTCCTCGTAGCTAGCAATTAATGTGTCGTTTCCATTGTAAAGTTTATCAGGGTAATCCGCTTTCACTGTCGAATCATAGTCGCATCGGATTCGTCTGAAGGAAGCTGTTCACTCTGTTTTTTGACTTCGCGTTTCCGGTACCGCTCAAACTAATCAATCAGCAAATGACTCAAACATTTAGGTATTAAATAGTAATGTTTTGCATCTATATGCCTCAAAAATAATTACCAATTCCAAAACCTACTAACAAAAATTTCGTATGGCACTCGAATGATTAAACTCCTATAAATTACATAAAATGTCATGCAATGTCGTTACAAAATGGTGCTGATGCATTTTGTTAAACTAAAATAATTATGTATAGAAGTTTCAGTTAATAAATACCGTAGTTATTTATTGACGTAAATTTGTTATGTTCTACATGTTAGAATATAACTAATCTAGTCTCTAAAACTTATTTTTCAAATTCTTAATGCAATGCAAGTATGACGGTATATGTTCAGTTCATCAACTCCCATTTCCCCTTCGACTAGTAATCTTATTACATCCTGTAATGTGTGATTTATTATTATTATTATTTAACCAATCAACTGGCAACATTTAAAAGGAAATCGATGTAGCATTTTATTACATTCCGTTGCGGTAATTTAATGTTGGTTGTGACAGCAATGGTAGGAGAACAAAATATTTATGAATACTATAAAAATATTGGATGAAGTTGCTTAAATATACATAAATGCGTTTAGAATTTATTTTCAACGTTTGTACACAACTTACTATACATAATTAGAAAAATAGGTACTTAAATATGTAATATATAAAAAATAATAAAAATATATTTCTAAAAGTAACTAAATGAATAGCAGTTGTATATAATGAAATGAAATTATGTCTTCCCGGACGATGTTAGGACGAATATTTAGCGTTAAAATATTCATTAATTAATTTTTAAACTATGAGTATAGAAATGGAACGCTTAAGACAAAAGTTATGTTCATGGCAACATTCTATGTTCATACTAGAAATTTTATAATACCATATTATTTACGTGTATCCAAACGTCTAAACGGCGTGATCATGTAGGACAAACGAGCTGCCAAAGTTTTAGATCATGTAAACTTGAAGAAGTCGCTCTTGAACTCTAAAGTGGTCTTTCCAGTACGTAACATTTCATAGTACCTATATTAAAATTGCGAGTACAGAGTTGCCATGATGTGTAAACTTGAAAATATTTGCTCTTTACTATGACGTTGCCCTAAACAGCATTATACATGTAAGTAATTTTTCTTGTTGACTGTACATAGAATATCCCTAGATCAAATTATATTTTCAAAAAATTATTATTAGTAGTACAATTTAATACCTTTATTATGATGTTGATAATTGATTATAAGGACTCGTATCAGTGTCTCGATTTCAAATCATTTTGTTATAATACTGCCTGGTTGGCTGTTGGTCGAGTACTTGCAAACGCGATCGCTGATTGAGAGGTCGTGGCTCGATCTCCGTATTGGGTTGTATAGGGTATTTTTAACTTGGGATTCCTAATAGTAGCTCGGAGTCTGGATTTGTCCCCGATTATAGCAATAGGGTTACCAGTCACCACCTATTCCATGATGGGACCTATAACGTAACTGGTGAATCGTGGGAGTGTACTAGACCTCTCTGCCTACCTCTTCGAGAATTACAGGTGTGAACTTATGAGTTTGTGATATTAACTTTCATTGGAAACATTTATTTCAGCATTATGACATATTATGATTATTTATGATTATTTATTTTAGAATGTCTCTTAATTATTTGATGAATATGAAGAACACAGCAATAATTTAATGTAATGTCTTTTTTATTGTGCTCATTTATTTAGTACATTGGTTATTTTATTGTAATCGATTTTTAGATTTTTGATTTGCTCAATTTATAATCTCAATTTCATTTTTTAATTCATTTAATATCAATAACGTATTAGGTAATATACTTTTCATAACGATTTCTAGATTTCTACATTCAGCCCCATTGGTCCAGAGCTTTCTGCTCTGCCTGGAATTGCAGCCTCTATCTTGCATGTCCAAATGCAACTTCCATTAGACATTTTTTCACAATCATTAGAACACTTGTATTAAAATACATTTATAGAACATCACAACCCGTTATTACTAGTGTCGTCCTTTCCTTTTTTTTAAATTCCTGACAGTTGGTATAATTGGAAAACAATAGTAGTATGTTTTAGTTTAATAATACAAAATTTTAGGATAAAGAAATAGCTAAAATAAATGCTTTAAATGTTGTTTCTTTGTCTTTACAGAGAACCGCAATTATGGTCTTATTTCAATATAATCCAATTAGAAGTATTCATCACTGTGTAATATCATATTCGTATTATAACGTCAGTTAGAAATTTCAGTTTTATTACGATCTACTGTTTTTTGTTATAAATTTCAGCATCGTGTTTAAAAGTATTCAAAATTGTTGTTTGTTTTTTGGTCGCACTAGTTCCACCTTATTTTTGTACTAGGTTCTAATATCTTTGGACTACTTGATAAATTATCAATAACAAACAGATTGTTATCAATGTTTAATGTACAAACACTGTTCCGATTATTGATTTACTTTGATTATGATACGATACGACATGAGAAATGGAAGTCTTACTCCACCGAAACGTACGTAGTATTATCCGAACGCAAGTCTCTGATTTACACTTTTCCCGCCATCTTGGTGCCAATTCGTAAAATAGATACCTACATTAAGAGTTCTTTTTAATTTGAATCATTATTTATTTATTTATTCAGTTAATGATTTAAGTACAAATTTATATTAATTCTGATGTGTCCATAATCATCGTATCTATATTTTGAATTAATATTTGCATTAATATTTTGTTGATATTATAGCTATAAGTCGTTTTTATTAAGTAATAGTAATATAATAAGCTATTATATACCTACATAATAATTTTAATGTTTCGTCGATAAGGGTGATAAAATCTCATTCAGTTTCGCTTACACAAGTGAGTGGAAACATAAGAATAGACTATATAATCGCAATAGGCCACCATTATGGTCTTGCGGTACGACCAAGCTGGTCGGGCTATCCGGAAAATACACATAAGTTAAATCGTAATTATTATCCTTACCATTATGGCATGATTAATTCATAATGTTATTCAATGCCCGTGCACTTAGCATTGTATTAAATATGTTTTTAACTTTGCTATTGGGACTCTTCCAGCCTCATTACAGTTGAAAACGTAAACCGTACATTATTTTCCTTTTACTGTTTTTACACTCATAAGGCACGATAAGGAACGGTGAGACCAGTATCATAAAAGTTGATCACATACAAACATAAAGAGTTAAATTACTAACAGAAACACCCTGTTTTTGGTTGGTGCCAGTTTTCAAATGCGTTAGAAATTTATGTGTAATTCTTACAAGTTGATATATATGAATATATACATAGGTACTGATATTGTTAGAATATGCCTACTGGAAACTAATATCTCTTTAAAATAAACATTCCGAAGTAGGCTATGTAAATTTGATAGCAATAATTTTGATAGTTGTCGTACGTCGAAAGTGAGCGATAGCGTCGTCAATTAAAGTTGTGAGTATGTTACAATGTAATAGACTAAATCGAGCCGTCATGTATCGTATGAAAGCAGGTGCTAATATATAAATAAGCATTTTAGACAAAGTGTAGACAAAAAATTGTTTAAGCCAACCCCCTCCTCCACATTCTTGTACTTTCACTGCTCACAGAACAGGAGATTCAAGAAAGGTCTTAAATGAAATAATATATTATGTATGTATTTCTAACACAAATATCTTATATTTTCATTTGCAAGAAAGTCTATAACCCAAGTAATTAAAACATAGAAAGTTGTCACTGCAAGCAGTTGTAAATGAAATTATGTATATATTTGTTTTCTTTATTTACTTGTATTAAACAATATTAACAATATTTTTATTTACTGATAAATATACCCAGCATGGAAAAACAACACTGTCAAAAATAAAGTATTTTTTAGTACAGACAGGAATATTTTGTTGTCACTGCACTCCATAGACATTTGAGAAGGTTTACCTGCCCTAACCACAGATGGTCCTAAATCTACATACTTAATTAGAATTGACTATTATTGTCAACATATTACATACTTTGATAATGACAACTTAGCCTTTGGTCTCTTCTTATGTACATTAAAATCCTTGAGTAATAAAAGACTTCATTATCATTATGAACAACCATTAAAATATTAATTGTTGGACATTGGTCTCCTCTCCAAAGATGAAAGTTTCGGAAATAGTAAAAAATCCTATATTTATTTTAGTGTTAAAATGGCAGTCTTAAAAATTAAACTAGTTCTTTTAACTGACCAATAGCGTTTGAAATAATAAAGATACACAATTTTATAATTCGATTAATTGACTGTGAAGTACAAGAATGTTTCTAATAATCAGTTTTGAAATAGATTTGATGTGTCAAGTTATGTTCACTAGTGGTGTATGGCTATCCATAAAATGTGCTATTATAATAATTTTGACCCTTCACTATGTATCTGTTGTGCTATTTTTTATTGCCTAGTACTCGTATATTATTTTTTTATTAATACAATTTGAAAGGATGGGTATCAATGAGGCCTTATTTTCGCCCCAGAATAGAGAAAAAAATTATGTAATACAATTTGGTGTTTTATATAATATTGTCAAGGTAGACTGTGTCTCTAATAACAAAACATATTTATAAGAATGTAATTATCTAAGTGTATATATATATATATATATATGTATGTATGTATGTATATATATATATATATATGTATGTATATATATACACATACACACATATATATATATTTATATATA
>DWEC01000903.1:0-14853 GCA_018245735.1 Microceris miodesmiata
TGACAAACATATTACAAAAGTGTTGCATAGAGAAATATAATGGAAGTTAAGGCTACTTTTAATTAAAAATCAAGTACTACTTTTTTTTTAATTTTACGCTCATGTGTTTTCCAGGCAAAATTTATATGAAAAAAGGGTAAATTTATTACTAATATGATGATATTGGGTTGTCTAAGTAATTTCGTTGATATGCCTGATTTTTAATTTTACTTTATATTATTATTATTAGAAAGGTGGAAACTTATCAATTTCTATGTAATGAAAATAAATTGGTCTCGTCGAAGTGACTTGAGATGTCTCAAATGAGAATTCTTGGTCTCCCTCAGCATCGCATCCATCAACATTCGCACTTAACATGATATATCGAAGTATTAAAAATACAGTAAACACACCCTGTGTACCCGATGTGTGTCACCAAGTCAGTTTTGCTTGATAAGGGTCCCCCTTTGTTTTACCTTTTTTATGGTCCTACCCTATCAACGCACCCGTTTGTACAGGGCGCAGAGCTGTTATCGGATAGACATGACGTGCGGACATGGCTTTAGTTTTTACACTTCACGATACAACAACAGTGTCGCTTTGGAAAGTTTAAATAACTAGGCGATGTCTATTAGATTTCTATGTCCTTGTTCGATAGCATCGAAAGGGTTTTTGATATGTTTAATTCGTTTGTACTAAAATTATAAATATAATATCTATTTATAAAAAGTTTACGCAAAAGAGAAAACAGCTCACAAATTTGGTAAACGCAAACATTTCCATGGTGGGACGTATGACATAAATGGTAAATTGTAGAATTGTACCTATGCCTACGCCTTCGTGGAAATGTAGGCGGGATGTTGCATTACGTCTTAAATGTTGTCCGTAAATATATTAAAAATATTGCCAAAATATGAATGATTGAATAGTAAATTAGAATAGTATGTATATTCATTTCAGTCAAAATACACATTACCGAAAAATATGTATGATATATATTTGCCATACAAAACTATTCGAATTTCGAAATCAAATAGTATTTGCTATACATAACTGTTTGATATTGAAAATTGAATACTAGCCAATGATTTAATTCATTCAAATATGACACGATACATCATTCAAATATTTAATCTATTTGCGTTCAGTAATACATTGAAAATATATTTCAAACCAATGATTCGTACATCTGTAGTGTTTCTTGTTATTCGTTACATGTTTGAGTCTGCATATCATCATTATCATCGTCATTAGCATCTCCATTATCATCATCATTATAATCGTCAATATCATCATCATTATCATCATCATTATCATAACCATCGATATATTTATCCTTCCACTGGTAGACACGATTCTTCTCTCAAAATCAAAAAAGTGTTAAGATTATAATCTGCCACGCAGACCAAGTGTTGACGGATTTTACACACTGAAAAGATCATTAAATATAACCATTAATATGTCTTACATTTGTGCACATAGTAACAAAGATTATCCCTTAACCTTTTCCCATATTCCAACCATAACCTTGACCCATATTCCAACAGTGCAATGAAAAAGATCGAAGAAAAGATTATCAAACAAAAAAACAAATTTTTTTGTAGTTTTATTACTTCAAAGTCTTTCATCTCATTCGCCAACACCTTCATGAATTATGATTTTTTCTGTAGCCTTGTAATCGCTGGACTGTAGTTAATCATCGTCAAGTCGGTATTTAGCTTCGCCGTCGCTACAAGCTTTATTACTGAAGTTAGCGTAGTTGTGAGAATATTAGTTGTGATCAGTTAATCTTCCCTCGTTTTTACTAAGATTTCGGCTCCTTAACCTTTGATATTGTTGAGGACTTCGGCGTGTCATAACTTGAGTTGTTCTATTGTTTTACCCACTAAGTTATAAACTTTAGTTGTCTATCTTTAGTCATCTGTGACCTACTTACTATCACAAGCAACCCTCATATGAAAATGTGTATTGGAGTTACTAACATTCCCATTCCTGCAGTCCTATTACTGATTGAAGCCAATAGTCTTTTTAACGACCAATATTAACTTTACTAACTAATAATAACAGATCTTTTCCTATAGTTTAGAGTTAATTGCAGATGTTTTGGACGTAGTAGCTTCTGCTAACTACTTCCTGCTTATGTTCCTCTTTACATAAAAAAACCGTTCTTTAAATGTAAATAACAGCTTTCTCGAACTTTCTTTCGTTTCTTTACGCGTTGTAATGCTTACTTGTACTGAAAATCGGCCATACCGAATAACATACGTAAATTAAGCTGATACATATATAAACATATCTTTAAACGTAATATCAGGCGTGTAATCCCTGAAGGGGTAGACAGAGGAGTGCAGTACACTCCCACGTTTCACCAGTTATGTTTAAGTCCCATAGATTTGGTCGTGAGCCTATTTCTATACACCGGGCACACTAGAAATTCTCAATTAGAATAATTCTATAGAACTCAACCTGGGATTTAAACCCAGGATCTCCCGATCTTTAGTCGCGCTTGCAACCACTTTAACGAGGTAGTCGTCATAAACATATACATATATGTATTTTTCATGTCTTAATATACGAAAAAGTTACAAATCAAGAATGTTCGAGAATTTACCCCCCAAATTCATTATCTTCGGATCTCAGTCAGCGCTTGCTAATAAATGATTCTTTTCTTTTAGCTATTTAGCGCTAACATCGCTTACAATTAGAGCTTTTATTATTAAAGTTACATTGTTACAGGATAATTAACTTGTTAGCCAGTAATAAAGCCTTGTTTGCTACAGATTTAGTAGCCTTCGTGTTAAACTCTTGCTGAATTACTTGTTTTGTTCATTCGGTTATGACATGGTTATTTTGTTGTAACATATAATACTGTAGTTTTTTTTTCATATATTTTTTTATATAATTAATGTTTTTAAGCACAGCCTTATTATTGTATGCATCTATTTTTGTATTCATGTTTTTAGATGATTCATACGTCTCTTTCTTAAGAAACCTTTCAACAAATTATTGGTTCTTATTAGGTAACGGATATAAAAACTTTTTAGATAATAATTAATCTTGGTTTTTGTTCAATCATACACGTTAATTCCATAAAAATATGTATATTCTTTGGTATGAATATACATTTTTAAATTCGCTTCAACTCAGTTGTGGTAATATGTATATGTCAGATTCTTAGCTGAGAATATGCACAGATCTTCTGTTCATGTTTTAAAAGAGATTCCATATTCCATTTCTATATTTGTCAAAAACTAATGTTACTCAATGATTCTGAAATATAAATTTAGAAAGAGCACCCCTCAGATAAAACTAAAAAAACGCTGGTATATAAAACTGGCTAACTTGAAACCGATTGAGGTTAGTGGCGCCCTCACCCCACAATATTGTGTATGTTGGTTACATTACTTTGAAGTTCCCGTGTTCACGAAAACTCGAATATATTTTTCGCCAGTTAGCGGACGAATAGAGACATTCGGCTCTGTGTTCGCAGTTGGCCAGTCCTGTCACGATTCGTTAGCCAGTGTTTATTTTGTATAGAGTTGATTTGTTTTTTTGCATAGATATTGCGTTGTTCAAGCAACATTGTTCTGAGGTTTTACTGTTTGAGATTTTTATGCGAACCGTACTTTTTTTAAACTCCATTTGTAATATGCTAGTAAATTTACAAGAAGTCATTCAATAAAGTGGTCGTAAGTGATGTAGTTGTCAACTGTTGAATGACTGACCGTTATCAAACATCGCATGTAAATCCGTGGGTACTTCAAAGCTCTTTCAGCATTTCAATTTTTATGCTTATATTTTTGTGTGTTATATTTAAACCGATATATTTGTTGGTGGCATGTAGAAGTAAGATTAGATGACCTGATGATAATTGATCATTGAAAATTTAGGGACAAGAATATGTACTGATGTGTCCTTAACCGAACCATAGACATATTTTACTAAAACATACGTAATGGAGGTATATGTTTAAAACAACTGCCAGAAATTTCCCTAGAAACAGAACTAGTAAATAAATGTACACACAAGTCTGAATCACACCAAATTAACTGAATTAATTAATGAATATGCACTGGAATTGAACCCGACACTCCGACAGTCCGGCTGTGCCAAATGAGTGTTATGATTTACCACAAGTTTAATTTTTGAATAGAAATTAAATAAAAAGGTATACTACGTTCCAGAATACCTCTTCATTGATGCAGCTGTTAAAAAATGCATTCCAACAGATATATACATTGGAATGCATTTACGGTGTTCGTAGCGTTGGAAAGCAAAAAGCTTGATTATTCCAGAATTCCGGTTCTCTGGAATAATGGACCGGTCGTTTGCGGTGTAGGCAATTAAATTCATATCCACCAGTAAGCAAAGATGGGTCGTGGGAGGTTTCTTGACTGTTGCGTTGTCGAGTCGACGGGTTTGTTACAATAATTAGAGAGAATAAGAAGATAGTTTCATCTCTTGCAAATAAAATAAAAAAAAAGTTTAAAGTGTGTCTAATCTGCCAGCCCGCACTTGGCCAGTGTAGCAGAATATGGTCTTAACCCTCTCATTATGGTTGGTATTAGTTATAAAAAGATAAGAGCAACAAACCATCAATCTGCAAGTAGCTCATGATGAAGATGGAAAAATCCTTATATTTTATTTATACATAACAAGAGATAGGCAGAGGAATGTAGTATTCCTACTTTTCACGTCTTATGCCATAGGGTAAGTCTCATTTAAAGCCCTGTAAGCATTCTGGACCGGAAGGAAAGGAGATGATATGTTGGAGCTGGCAAAAGAACTGCAGGAATAGGATCGGTCGTAAGATAAACCCGGTTAGAACATGTTAGCAAGGATGTTACAAGCAGATAATTGTTAGGTCTAAGACAGAACATGCTAGGATTCGAACCCCAAACCCTCGCTTACGTCGCTAAATTTAAATCTTTACCCACTGCTCTGAAACCCTTTTTAATAAAA
The DNA here is from genome assembly GCA_018245735.1 of Microceris miodesmiata. Classification (NCBI taxonomy): domain Eukaryota; kingdom Metazoa; phylum Arthropoda; class Insecta; order Lepidoptera; family Hesperiidae; genus Microceris; species Microceris miodesmiata. The sequence continues at coordinate 4,942 of DWEC01000903.1, forward strand.
AGTTTTAATTTACGATGCAGTATGGTTAAAATATTTGTATTCTTTACAGGACGTCCAACAGCGCGGGTGTCCTGGTGGAAGTCCCACGCGCTACTGGCTAATTCGGAGGCGAGGGCTACAACCTCGTTCATACTTCAGAGGTCTGACTACGGGACTGATGTTACTTGCCAGGTAAGATCTGATCTTCACATGAACAATTGCATCTCATTTAAAGTTTCAAGTAAGTTATGTGACCATTGGCTAATACAAAATTAATTTATTAGCGATAATTGGGTTGCATATCGTTTAAAAGTGTATATTAACATAATATAGTATTAATAATAATAATAATAGGATTTGCTATGGTATCCAGAAAACTGAGAAATTACAAATAAATTTTCTAATCTTGTGTACAAATTCATTTAAATCTTTATCTATGAACATATGTAACTGAATTACAATTATAAGTGCATACACCTATGTACTTTATTACCTTTATACCCAAATACAGATTAAATAGTAGATTAAATACTCATCAAACCAATATATGTACTTGGTGGGAATCGAATCCACAACCCCAGAGAGTCCACACTCATATACTAACCACTGCACCAATGTACAACTAAAAAGAAAATATCTTGTAAACATATTATGATGAAATTAATTGATTTTCTCAAATTAGTTTATAATGGACAGGTTAGTGGAACGCTGCGATAATCTATCATAAATCTATCATCCGGCGCGTATATCTAGGCATTAATATCACATCATTTTGTCGCAGGCTGTGACGGATCCATCCATAACGCCGTTGTCGGAGACGCTGTCGATCGACGTCAACCGTGAGTTTTATAAGTATTTTTATTCAGCACTAGAAAACTTGACGCCATAAGCGCGAAGCAGGATTACGTGCGTTAAATTCTAATATTCCCAATATATCCTTGTTAAATATTTAAGCCTCGAATTGAATCTTGTTATCTACAAATCTAGTTGTTATCAGGTATTAAGATTTTTTGATTATTACGGTATTTAGTTTCATCCTTCTTATATTAACAAATATCAATATTATCGTTTGTTTTATTATTTGTGTCCTTAAAATCCTGTTACACAATTTTCATTTCTTCTACCACAGGGTTAACTAGACTAGATCGCTACCTTAATGATAAAGCCATACTTCGTATACCCCGTAATTACAAATTTTAAAATAAATTGTCTTTAATGGAGGACCAACATAAAAATGTAATTATCGTCAAACTTCCATCGTTTCGTTGTTGGACATTAAAAGTTGAAAGGAAGAAAGAAGGTTGAAACCAAAAATTGACAAAATTGTTTTTGGAAAGTTTTATTGTTCCACTGTTGGAAGCGGGTATCCTCTCAAAATGAAAGGGTTAAGACCGTAGTGCCCCATAGTGTTCAAGTTCGTAATAGCAAACTTCACAGCCCTTAAAAAACTTTTTTCGAGAACTCTAAGGTGTCCAAGTTTTCTAAGAAAAAATATGAACTATAAACCTGAAAAAGTTATAAACTAAAAAAACGTACGCTTCACAGACAAAACATAATATATCCAAATAAATAAATATAGTTAGGTACACATTTCTTCTAAGAAATACAAATATTAATATTTTCGCAAGGCAAAAAGTATATTAATAAATATTTAAATGTAATACTGCACGGAGATTCAAAAGGTTTAATATTGAACAAATTCGATAAAATACCCCGTTTATTGCTACGTGTAATATTCCCGTCATGTACTTACGTTCATTATTGTTTACTGTTATTGAGTTAGGGTTGCCACAATGCTTAAATTGTGTATTAAACATACCTTGTGCATTTTTTATTAAACCATACAATTTGTTTTTTATATCGTATTTAATGCTTACTTCCGCGGCCGAATGTAGGGTTGATAAAATATTAAAACTTAATTTAAATAAACTATGTAATATTTTTGTCGGTTTAAATAATATTTGTCTGAATAATACCATAATATCATACGACCATCATTGTTTCCCTGTTTTATTTTTATTTTATTCATTCGTTCTTTTTTACACTGAAACACGAGTTCCCAAACACGCTGTTTTATTCATTTTTATGGCTTCAATTATGGTCGTGATTTTTGAGTACTTCAGTGTTTTTAAAGCCTTTCGTAAAGTTTGGCAAATTATACCTCGAGCAACTTCAGCAGCGGCTGATTGGAAATAGTAATTTAAATTAAAAACGAGTACTCTTATATTCTGAGACCCCTACATGTTAAGCATCAAATTGCGCAAGATTTGCTATAACATAGATTGGTCAAGATATAATCACGGAATGCCTATATGGAGTAGTAGGTTTCCTTTGCGGTCAACAAGATGGACTCTCTTTCATGACATGCCTATTAATCCAATACATTACAAGTTTAAAAACGATACATTCAATAAAACTTTAGAAATGTATTTTTTCTCTTTCCTCTCCAAATGAGACAAAATGTACACGGTATATGGGTACACCGATATTCGCATTTTATAGACATGAGATCCTGGAACGTGCCTAATCACGTCACGATATCTCTCCACTCCAGTGACGTGGAGAGTGCTAATGTCACTAAAGGTGTCTTTGAAAAGATCGCACATTTCATTATCAGATAACCTATTAAAAGGGCCTTATTTAACTTATTACTGGGTCTAATTATTTTTTTAGGAAATTTTACAAAGGTAGAGAGAGACCATACTGAAAGCAGATCCCACAATCAGATAGGAGTAATAATGGTCAGGAGAGAGAGAGAAAGGAAATTTTACGAATATGTGTTTAATTATGTGACCTATCTGTATATTACATAAAATAACGCGACCCTCATATACATTGAATGAAAGAATAAACAAATATATGAAATCACGAACAACGCAATGGATTTGTAAAGAAATCTGTGTGCGTACATTAATAAAAAAATAATGTATTGTTTATTGTCCCCCTCACTGCCCGCCGACGGTCTGTATTGTTTACGATTATTGGTATGCTCCATTCCTCGTTATGTTCATATTCATGCTGGGATTGTACGATAATAATCGTCATTGGATACCGAATTGGTTTAATTAATCGGAAAAAATAATCTGCTTGTTATATTTGTTGTCTTCGTAAATCGGTACGTGTGTTGAATATTTTATCAGATCGTTTCGTACAAATGTCTCACAGACTGGTTTGGGTGTATTGTCGGATATATGCGACGTCCGGGGATATAACGATTTCTAAGACTCCAAAATTAAATACTTCTGTCGTACATCGGCATCTCCTGTGGTACTGCGAAATGCCCATATTTGCTCAACATCAACTCAATAAATAAAATAATGCATTTCGCCAATATCTAATGTGCCTGAATCCTTTGTAATCGGTTTGGGAACAGTCCTTATAGCAGTCCATGGATTACTTATGTGTTGGATCTAACAAGTCAAGTATATTACCGGTATAAATATCTCTGTGTTAAGAATCCCCTTAAGGCTTTCTAAGGCCTGTGAAGTCTGCCAACCCGCATTTGGCTAGCATGGGAGACTCAACCATCTCTTAATAATCGATTATTTAATGTCATTATCATCAAGATTAAAGTTTAATTTTGGGAAACTATTAACCACTGAGATCATTTCATAATTCCAAAAATCAAAAAATCGCTCAAAGAGTTTCAAAAATCCGAGCGGTGCCTTTACTTGCGTGATATACCGACATGATATTTCTGGTACGTAACGAAAGAGATCACTTAACCGTTTAAGGTAAGACAGGAAAGAGATAGAAGATACAGGCAATATGCCAGTCATGACCAATTTTGTATGTCGGTAATGATACGTCAATCATATAGATAAAGATGAGTAGTAATTGAATGATGAAGAATTTATAGCTTCGTTTGATAAGTTTGGAAATTATTAAAAAAGGCTTCGTTAATGTGATGGATTATTCCAAAAAAATAACTTATTTTTTTAAACACTGTACGCCGTTATACAAAACATTAATTTAAATTTAAAAAAAAACGGAACATAACGCCGATAATCCCCGAAGGACTAGACAGAGGAGTGGGAGGACCGTGGGAATGTACTAGAATACACTCCCACGTTAATTGAAATAACATTATTAATGTCTTTAAAATCTACAATCAAATTCTGTCCGCAAATCATCTTCTATATTTCTACCAATTTTACTTTTCGTCTCTCCAATTGGCGTCGTGTACTCAGAATGAAAGTTCAGTTGGCTAGGTTAATTCTTCAATTAAGCTTTCCTTGTCCATGGTTTATATATCTCTGGCTGACCCCACTAATCCTCCTGGAGGCGATAAAACTAAGTCCCCTTGCTTGTATGCCAAAGAGACTTAATGAGTCTGGTTAAATTAGCTCTGAGATTGGGGACTTTAAAAGAAACATGTAATAAAGAAATTAGGGACTTATTAGCTTGTACATCGCCAACTCAAATTGTCTCATTATTTTTTATACTTAATTACTTTACTCATAATATTTCTACTGTAGATTTAGCTACGAATTGCTGTTTCTCATAAAGTTGATTATGAGAACCGACGCCACCTTATAAATCCACTTGGATCCACTCGTGCAACTCTATTCGCTGCTCTGCGAACTAGACGCTATTTTGGAACTGCATATTCAAAATTGGATTTTTAAAATTAATAAAAATTGACCATTTCAAACGAAATCTGTACCATATACTCACTTGTATTGATTATGAGAAAATAGCAGGCTTTTGTTTACCATATAACAAGGTAATATCACGTCTGTCCCTGAAGGGTTATGCAGTGGAGTGTAGAACATTAACACGTTTCACCAATTACTACCCTTCTATACCAAACCCTTAGGGGAGATATAGTCTTGAGGTGTTGTATTGGAATATTGTAAACATATACCTGTATTGTGTACATAGACCCAAAAACAATTATATAATATCTTATAAAGTCAATTTCCGAAAATTGAAATAATTTTCGTACATTTTAAATCGTCGCACAATTACTCCGTTCACTGATTTAATGAATGAACCGTTATTAAAAAATCGTTTATTTCATTTCAATTTTAATTTAATGTGCTTGCTGTGCTTAAGATGGAAACTTCGAATAGGAGAAATATCTTTTTTAAAATTTAATTAAAATTTTATGAGCCATTATAGAAAATTTTACCATTAATTTACTGTGACCATTTCAGCACTTAACACGGGACCGGTATCTAGTTGTATCAAGAAATAATTAATAATATTTAGGTTAAATGACCATTAAAGCGCTATTCATGATGTCATGTTTGTCCCGAATTTGTAGATGTTTGTGTACACTTCAAGAAGTGTTGCCCCCACATTTGATAATTTTTCAAATAAAAAATGCCCCCTCGATCGTATCGGTTTCTTTCCTGGGACGGGTACTATTGCATTTTTCTAACTTAGTTTTTCTACTAGAAATTTCTAGTACAGGCTTGGAGTCTGGATCTGTGCTCGGTGTATGTCAAACGTAAATGTGAAACATGAGAGTACTACACTGGTATGTCTACCTCTTCGGGGATTGCACTCATGATGTTACGTATTTTTCTACTATTTATCCGCAGGTATCACTTTCTGTCTGTTCATACATACATGATATCATTGTCACGTTACGAACGGACCATATAATATTTATCACGACACTCACAAAGTACAAATGTTTCTAAAACAAAACATTTTCCCTCCGAAGTTCTTCCTAAACTAGTTTCGCCTGTCAGAACTCAAAGAAACAACAAATCAACTTTTTGTGAGAAAAAACACAGGAAATGAGAGAAAAAAAAACCAAACTCACTACCGCAAAATTTACCAAGCACATAAATCGCCTGTAACGAAACAGTCCCCACAGATTGGTTAGGGTTGTCACTAGAAATTAAATAAATAAAAAAAAAAAAAGTAGGTAGTATTTAAAATATGTAAAAGTAATAGCAAATGAATTTTAAACAAATACAAACGAATATAGCTGAATGTATTCCAGAGGTTCATTATGAAAACACGTGTGTGAAAAAGAAATATCCAATCGCTCATCTAATATCACGACTTTACATGATAATAGGTAATCAGACTTTCCCCAAAACACGTACTCACGAGATAGCACTCACGAGATAGCACTCACGAGATCTTTCGACACTACACTATAAATATATGGATGTTTTGGAGGCTGTTAGGGTAGTTTATAAAGTTTTTGATCAATACATTTTGCTTTCTAGAAACATGTACGGTACAGATTAAAGTGGTCTTTCTTTAGTGGTCAAGTCTTCCTTCGGTAAAAAAATGTTGTAGTTAAGAAAAATAAAATTTACTCAGTTCCTCAAAAGTGACAACCCTGAACGAGATGATATAATCGGTCCATTTATAACTCAAAGATGCTAATCTCAAGAACTCTTTAATTGACAGCTTGATATACCTTTGTGAGACACTGTCCCGAAGAAATTTGATATAAAATCGATCGTTGAGACATTGTTATATGGATGCTTTCGATAAAAGATATTAGTCAGCTATCCGCTTTGATTATTGTCGGTTATTGTTATAAAATGACCATAATATGTCACATTACGTCATTCCTAGCTCGTCTACTAGCAATAGATCTTTTTGTCTAAAAACTAAGATGGGTCTAGTACTTTTTGTACTCCATGTTTTACCGGTCAGTGTAATACGTCACATTATGTCATTTATCGCTCGTCTACTGGACGTAAATCGCTACTTCTTAGCGCTAGTGGAACAGGTCTCGTATTTTTTGAACTTCATGTTTAACTGATTCCTTGCTCGTTTATTAGAAATGGAACGTTTCTTCTGAGAACTAACAAGACGTTTTCTACTTTTTCAATCCCAAAGCCTTACCGGTCATGTCATATGACGTCATCCGTGAATTGTCTGCTGGAAATCGGTATTTTCTACCTAAAAACGGTCCTATCAAAACACTGGCCACACCACATGTTTACCGGTGTTTTTTCCAGGTTCTCAATGCTTACCGCTACTCGACCCGTGGACCTATTTTCGACGCGTGCTCCAATTGTAAAGACCTTTTTCCCCATCAGTTGTCGAGCTATGCACGTGCCACAATTCTGTGTAACATTAGCCCTCTTGAACGATCCTTAAATAGTAAAGAAGGGTATTGTATGATCAATCAGTCTTGCCATCACTACATCAGTGTTGGTACCACTTCTGGGATAGAATACGAAAGTTTTTTGTGGCCTTACACTGCAGGAGAGACAGCTATACCTATATCGAACTTATACAAGTTTCTATAGTAATCTGGGAGTTAGATTACATACTGCCTGGTATATGGTGACTGCCGAGAAGCTGCTATAAATCCTTGGAAACGGAATAAAAATTCTTAGCATTGAAAACAGCGGATGTATCTCGAATGATAAGAAAATTACATAGATTTTTCGGGTTAGGTTAAAACTATCTAGTTTTGGATCTAAGTGACCTGCTGTCATAAAATATAATGAAGCATACCAGATGTCATTATCGGCTTACAAATTTACAGGCCATTTTAAATCATCTCACAATTGTCCAAGTATCCATAAAATGAATACAGGTGTTATAGCCCGAACACAAAAGTTATAATCTGTTCCATATTACAATAAGATTGTGAATACACGAGTGAGCATTTAATTGCCATTATTATATCGTCATGCCAGGTCCCTTGCGGGGTAGGTAGGGAGCGTCGAATATCTTAATACTTTCAGACATAATATGCTCCTTCCACATTCTTCATCATCATTGATTCAATATCATAAACTCGCTTTAAAATAAATTCAGAAAGCTACGAATGAGCGACTCATAACGAAATCGTCGACGGCAGTCCCTCTCGCAAACATAATAACGTGTAAATTTGACAAACTAATTATATTTTATCAAGGGACACCTCAGTCCAATCTAATCAGAGCCCAAATTACCAAAAATTTAACACCCCTCATTAGAATCTTAATAAACGTAAAGTTATCTGATCTGTACTGAATTACATTTACTTACATTTACTCTGACCTATTTATAAGCGACTGAGCTTAATCGGGATTTTATCTTTTTAAACCCTGTGTCTCATTACGAACTTGAAACGATTGAACGGAAATAACGTTAAAAATATCCAAACACAAGAATTGACTTTTGTATAACACCATAGGATTTGTTACATGTGCTACAAATCTAAATATGGATGTATATATTTAGGATTTTAAATAGATATTCTTATTATTTTTCGTTAATACACTCCTCTAAAGTTTATGCTCGAAAGATGAAGGATGTCATTTTCAACATGTGTTGTGAAGCGCTGAGCCAATTCATACATCGGTATGTATATGAATGATAAAAAGAGATGCAATTGATCAACTTAATGGCAGTAAAGTATAGAAACAATAATGTCATTGCAAAATAAAACATATTTGGCTGGTGTGTTTGAGCAATTTGTATAATATATAATTCCTGACCTTTAAGAAAGTTGGCTTCTTGGCGAGTCGGCTGAACTTTAAGAGAGGTTAAGATGTTTATAATTGCTATAATATATATATATGTAATATGTATATTGCTAAAATGTATGTAATATATTGTTAATAATTGCTAGCAAGTCGATCTCTCGTAGTAGTACCATAGCTTTACAGGGATTTTATCATTATATGTGAGTATTTCGCATGCTCGCTCGGAGGCTTTATAAACTTTTATGGAATAAATGTAGCCGAAGGGTTTTTGTCGTGGGGAGTACGTTATTGGTGTTACGCAAATGGATCGTGGAGGATTTTTAAAGCGTATTCTCCGCTGTTTTTTTCATAACACGAGTTTTATAAACGTAACATTTCTAAGAATGAACACGTGTTTTGTTTTCGTCATTTGGCAAGTACTGAGGAAATTGAATTTGAGAGGCATATGTCCAGCATTGGACGGAAATAGACTGATATTGATGATGAGGAAATTTATTATTTTGTCTATGCTTTAATACATATTCTTACTTCGTTATATATAAGGTCTCTCACAGGGTAGACAGGAAAGATCGAGAGCCATATCGGATCGCTTTATATTCTTCTTCTACGTTGTTCGCTGTCTCTATACACTCCAATTTTGAAGATATCTGATTCTCCCTATCAGTCTCTATCTGATCTATTAGGTCATGATAGGTTATTTCTGATTTCCTGCGGCATCTGCATCGATGAGTGATATTTATACCTACATGTTACATAAAAATATTTCTTAGTAGTTTCATGACTATTATAACTTTTTTATCACGACTAGAATAAAGAATGTTCTGTCGAAAAACTTCTTTTGTTGCTTCACTTATTAATAACTCCCTGGCGTGATTCGCTGGAGCTTCGTTTTAACGTAACATCATTTCCACCGTTTGTTCTGACTTCTTTCCGTCTGAAATTCAATGAATAAAACAAAACGATAACTTGAGCGAAACTTTGTTTATCTCAGTTTCACAGTTCACTGCTGTCCACTGCTGTTCACTGCTGCTGGAATTCACTCGAAGTTAAAGAGAAGATTTATGCATCTGTGAAGCAATTAGTTGTGCAATCTGTGTTTAATTTTATCTGATTTTTATATTAATCTGGGAAGTGTAATAGTTTTAATTATCCGCCGCTATTGTTGCCGCTGCGCGGAGCAATACGCGTATATTTTAATCGAAGCAAACATCTCCTGGTACCCAAGCAAACTATTTTACTTGAATCTCCCAAAAGGGGTACGCAGAGTGATGTAGTATACATTTCACCAATCACGTCCACGTACTGTCACAGTGTAGACGGTGAGGCTATTGCTATACAGTGGACACAAATCCAAATTCAGATGTATTATGAGGGATTTATTGTTAGAAAACTTCATTATTATCCAACCCGAGGATCGAACCCAAAATATCTCGGTGAGTAATCGCGCTTTGCAGCTACTCAACCAACAAGGTAGGCAACGCAATAATATTTTAAAGTAATATTCCCAATAAGTTAAAGAAATACTCGCAAT